>JBBGZY010000100.1:3892500-4105000 GCA_037952925.1 Lithobates clamitans | reverse complement strand
GTCTGCTTGTCTTCAGCAAACTGTTTGCAGGCTTTCTTGTGCATCATCTTTAGAAGAGGCTTCCTTCTGGGATAACAGCTATGCAGACCAATTTGATGCAGTGTGCGACGTTTGGTCTGAGCACTGACAGGCTGACCCCCCACCCCTTCAACCTCTACAGCAATACTGGCAGCACTCATACGTCAATTTCCCAAAGACAACCTCTGGATATGATGCTGAAAATGTGCAGTCAACTTGGTCGACCATGGCGAGGTCTGTTCTGAGTGAAACCTGTCACAATTTTGAAAGAAAAACATAATATTTTGTACTTTTTGCTATAATAAACTTCCCAATTTTTTTTTAAAAAAAGCAAATTTTTCCCTTAGTTTAGGCCGATGGGTATTCTTCTACATATTTTTGGTAATAAAAATCGCAATAAACATATATTGATTGGTTTGCGCAAAAGGTATAGAGTCTACAAAATAGGGAAAAGAATTATGGCGTTTTTATTATTTTCTTTTTTTTTACTAGTAAAAGCAGTGATCTGCGATTTTTACTGGTACTGCAACATTATGGCAGACAGATCGGACACTTTTGACACATTTTTGGGACCATTGACAATTATACAGCGTTCAGTGCTATAAAAATGCACTGATTACTGTGTAAATTTCACTGGCAGGGAAGGGGTTAACACTAGTTGGCGATCAAGGGGTTAACTGTGTTCCCTAGTGTGTGTTCTATAGGGGATGGGAGTGACTGGAGGAAATGACAGATCGTTGCTAGTAGGAATCTGTCTGTCCTCTCCTCACAGAACAGGGATGTGTGTGTTTACACACACATCCCTGTTCTGGCTCTCGTGCCTACGATCATGCATGGCCTGCTATACCGCTTAAAGGGACCCATGTACAGCTACGACGGTTCACAGGATTGTGCCGACTTGCCGCTGTATAATGACGGCGGCTGGTCGGCAAGCGGTTAATTTCAGCTTGCTCAATTAAGCTTTGCCAATAAAACCAGGGAGCTCATTGGTTTTTCTGCAGAGCTGAACCAGATTTTGCATTCTCCAGTTTTAGTAAATCAACCCAACTATGTTCATACATCTCTTCTAAGGAGCGAGGTCACCTGACTGCTCAAATATTATCCTTTTTTTTGCAGGTCCCCACTTACTATCTTGTGTTGAGGGCATTTTTCCATGATTCTTTCCATTTCCAGAGTAACTATCAACAGTCATCTGGTACCACAGTGAAAGTTATGGTAATATTCATGACATTATTCACCTTATCACAACATTATGTTCATACATCTCTTCTAAGGAGTGGGACCACCTGACTGCACAAATATTACTCTTTTTTGTAGGACCCACTTACTATCTTGTGTTGAAGCAAAATCCCATCCAGCAACAGCAAACAGTATACAAGGCAATCAACAACTCCTTTGTAATAAGATAATCAATGTTATTCACTTAACATGTCAGTCATCATAAAGTTATGGCTGATCCTTATATATACAGTGGGTAAAATACAATGGGTAAAATAAATATTGAGCACGTCACCATTTTTCTAGGTAAATATATTTCTAAAGGTGATATTGACATGAATTTTTCACCACATATCTGTATCAACCCATGCAATCCATCCATACAAAGAAACCAAAACAAATATGTTTAGAAATAAACTTAGTTGTAATAAAATGGAATGACACAGTTTAACACATGAATAAAGAGAGGTGCATA
The DNA here is from genome assembly GCA_037952925.1 of Lithobates clamitans. Taxonomy (NCBI): domain Eukaryota; kingdom Metazoa; phylum Chordata; class Amphibia; order Anura; family Ranidae; genus Lithobates; species Lithobates clamitans. The sequence continues at coordinate 4,103,289 of JBBGZY010000100.1, read as the reverse complement.
AAGGCATGGAAAACCAAGACACCAGCTGAAATCTATCAATAATTAGAAAGCAATTCTGCCCTTTGTCAGTGCAAATTAATCAGGTTCAATACTTTTTTCCTGTGTCATTCCATTTTATTACACATGACTTAATTTCTGAACTTATTTGTTTTTTTTTTTGTATGGATGGATTGCATGGGTTGTTACCAACATGTGATGAAAATTTAATGTCAATAGCACCTTTAGAACTATATTTACCTAGAAAAATGGTGACATGTTCAATACTTCTTTTACCCACTGTATTTTACACACTGTATATACAAGGAAGAATTTACCCCCTTCCTGACCAGAGCACTTTTTACAATTTGGCACTGCGCTGCTTTAACTGGTAATTGTGTGGTCATGCAATGCTGTACCCAAACAAAATTTGTGTCCTTTTTTCCCCACAAATAGAGCTTTCTTTTGATGGTATTTGATTGCCTCTGCAATATGTATTTTGTGTCATATAAATGGAAAAAGACCGAAAATTTTGAAAAAAAAAAGATATTTTCTACTTTTTGTTATAAAAAAATGTAATAAACTCAATTTTAGTCATACATTTAGGCCAAAAATGTATTCAGCCACATCTCTTCTTCTCTTCTTCATTTTCTTCTCCGGGCCGCTCCGCACCCATGCTGGCATGGAGGGAGGCTCCCGCTGTGTGACGGCGCTCCTCGTCTGACAGTTCTTAAATAACAGGGGCAGGGCCACCCGGTGACCCCGCCCCCCTCTGACGCACGGGACATGACAGGACTTCCCTGTGGCATTCCCCGTGATGTCACAGGGAAGTCCCGTCAAGTCACCGTGCGTCAGAGGGGGGCGGGGTCACCGGGTGGCCCCGCCCCCCGTTATTTAAGAACTGTCAGACGAGGAGCGCCGTCACACAGCGGGAGCCTCCCTCCATGCCAGCATGGGTGCGGAGCGGCCCGGAGAAGAAAATGAAGAAGAGAAGAAGAGAAGAAGAGAAGAAAGGAAGAAGATGAAGAGAAGAGCGGGAGCCTCCCCCATGCCATGGGTGCGGAGCGGCCCGAGGAGAAGAAGATAGAAGATGCCGCGAAGGAGATGCTGGACGAGAATGCCGGAGGAAGAACCAGAAGAACCAGAAGAACCAGAAGAACCAGAAGATGAAGGAAGATAGAAGAAAGAAGAAGTATTTAAATAAAGGAATTGTCAAAAACTGTCTCTTGTCATTTTTAACATTTTTGACAGTTTTTTAGTGAAATGGTAGGGGTACTTTTGTACCCCCTTACCATTTCACACAGGGGGGGGCAGGATCTGGGGGTCCCCTTGTTAAAGGGGGCTTCCAGATTCCGATAAGCCCCCCGCCCGCAGACCCCCACAACCACCAGCCAGGGTTGTGGGGATGAGGCCCTGTCCTCATCAACATGGGGACAAGGTGTTTTGGGGGGCTACCCCAAAGCACCCTCCCAATGTTGAGGGCATGTGGCCTGGTACGGTTCAGGAGGGGGGGGCCGCACTCTCGTCCCCCCCTCTTTTCCTGCGGCCTGCCAGGTTGCGTGCTCGGATAAGGGTCTGGTATGGAATTTAGGGGGAACCCCACGTCATTTTTTTTTTTTAATTTTGGCCGGGGTTCCCCTTAATATCCATATCAGACCTGAAGGGCCTGGTATGGAATTTAGGGGGACTCCTACGTCTTTTTTTTTTTTAATTTTGGTTCGGGGTTCCCCTTTGGGGAATTCCCATGCCGTTTTTATCAATGAACTTCTATGTGTATTGTCGGCAATGCAATAGCCGCGGTAGTTTTAAATGAGTTTTTTCCTTCAAAATGTCATTTTGCTGTCAGACTGTTCTAAACACAGGAAACATGCGCCCCTTTACAGGCATACTATAGATACCCCCCAGGTACGAAATTTAAAGGGATATTACACTTTTATTGTTTGACTTTAAGCATTATTAAAATCACTGCTCCTGAAAAAACGGCCGTTTTTAAAAAATTTTTTTGCATTGATCCATGTCCCCTGGGGCAGGACCCAGGTCCCCAAACACTTTTTATGACAATAACTTGCATATTAGCCTTTAAAATTAGCACTTTTGATTTCTCCCATAGACTTTTAAAGGGTGTTCCGCGGCATTTGAATTTGCCGCGAACACCCCAAATTGTTCGCTGTTCGGCCTGAGAAAACCATTGAGGACGGAGGGGGGGACGTTCCCTCCCACTGCTTATAAAAGCAGTCTAGAGGCTAATTAGCTGCTAGGATTGCTTTTGCATGAAAGCCGACCGGTGGCTGAAAAGAATGATACCAAGATGATACCTAAACCTGCAGGCATCATTCTGGTATAACCACTCAAAGTCCAGCAACATACCAGTATGTTGCTGGTCCTTGTTGGACATAAATTGTAATGTTCATTTTTTCATGCAGCCTGTGGGCTGAACAAAAAAAAAAGAGACTGATCGGTGGGTATGCCCACCATTAGAATACCGCCCTTCATCCACCCACTTCTAATGATGGGCATACATGCAACATTTTCTTTTAACTGTGGTGGTGAAATCCCCTCCTACAGCGCTGGAGTCGCTGATTTACGTATCGTGTGAGTAAACGCTGTTGTTATCAAGATGGATAAATCAGTGCTGCAGCTGAATGGCGTACCTGCTAAGCAAATGATAGTTAACCACTTGAGCCCCGGACCATTATGCTGCCTAAGGACCAGAGGTCTTTTTCCAATTTGGCACTGCGTCGCTTTAACTGCTAATTGCGCGGTCATGCAATGCTGTACCCAAACGAAATTTGCGTCCTTTTCTTCCCACAAATAGAGCTTTCTTTTGATGGTGTTTGATCACCTCTGCGGTTTTTATTTTTTGCGCTATAAATGGAAAAAGACCAAAAATTTTGAAAAAAAATGATATTTTCTACTTTTTGTTATAAAAAAATCCAATAAACTAAATTTTAGTCATACATTTAGGCCAAAATGTATTCGGCCACATGTCTTTGGTAAAAAAAATGTCAATAAGCATATATATATTGGTTTGCGCAAAAGTTATAGCGTCTACAAACTAGGGTACATTTTCTGTAATTTACACAGCTTTTAGTTTATGACTGCCTATGTCATTTCTTGAGGTGCTAAAATGGCAGGGCAGTACAAAACCCCCCAAATGACCCCATTTTGGAAAGTAGACACCCCAAGGAAATTGCTGAGAGGCATGTTGAACCCATTGAATATTTTTTTTTTTGTCCCAAGTGATTGAATAATGACAAAAAAAAAAAAATATTTACAAAAAGTTGTCACTAAATGATATATTGCTCACACAGGCCATGGGCCTATGTGGAATTGCACCCCAAAATACATTCAGCTGCTTCTCCTGAGTATGGGGATACCACATGTGTGGGACTTTTTGGGAGCCTAGCCGCGTACGGGGCCCCAAAAACCAATCACCGCCTTCAGGATTTCTAAGGGTGTAAATTTTTGATTTCACTCTTCACTGTCTATCACAGTTTCGGAGGCCATGGAATGCCCAGGTGGCACAAAACGCCCCAAAATGACCCCATTTTGGAACGTAGACACCCCAAGCTATTTGCTGAGAGGCATATTGAGTCCATGGAATATTTTATATTTTGACACAAGTTGCGGGAAAGTGACACTTTTTTTTTTTTTTTGCATAAAGTTGTCACTAAATGATATATTGCTCACACAGGCCATGGGCATATGTGGAATTGCACCCCAAAATACATTTAGCTGCTTCTCCTGAGTATGGGGATACCACATGTGTGGGACTTTTTGGGAGCCTAGCCGCGTACGGGACCCCGAAAACCAATCACCGCCTTCAGGATTTCTAAGGGTGAAAATTTTTGATTTCACTCTTTACTGCCTATCACAGTTTCGGAGGCCATGGAATGCCCAGGTGGCACAAAACCCCCCCAAATGACCCCATTTTGGAAAGTAGACACCCCAAGCTATTTGCTGAGAGGCATGGTGAGTATTTTGCAGCTCTCATTTGTTTTTGAAAATGAAGAAAGACAAGAAAAAACTTTTTTTTTTTCTTTTTTCAATTTTCAAAACTTTTTGACAAAAAATGAGGTCTGCAAAATACTCACTATACCTCTCAGCAAATAGCTTGGGGTGTCTACTTTCCAAAATGGGGTCATTTGGGGGGGTTTTGTGCCACTTGGGCATTCCATGGCCTCCGAAACTGTGATAGGCAGTGAAGAGTGAAATCAAAAATTCACGCCCTTAGAAAGCCTGAAGGCGGTGCTTGGTTTTCGGGGTCCCGTACGCGGCAAGGCTCCCAAAAAGTCTCACACATGTGGTATCCCCGTACTCAGGAGAAGCAGCAGAATGTATTTTGGGGTGTAATTTCACATATTTCCATGGCATGTTTGAGCAATATATCATTTAGTGACAACTTTGTACAAAAAAAAAAAAAAAAAAAAAATTTGTCTCTTTCCCGCAACTTGTGTCGCAATATAAAATATTCCATGGACTCGACATGCCTCTCAGCAAATAGCTTGGGGTGTCTACTTTCCAAAATGGGGTCATTTGGGGGGGTTTTGAACTGTCCTGGCATTTTATGCACAACATTTAGAAGCTTATGTCACACATCACCCACTCTTCTAACCACTTGAAGACAAAGCCCTTTCTGACACTTATTGTTTACATAAAAAAGTTATTTTTTTTTGCAAAAAAATTACTTTGAACCCCCAAACATTATATATTTTTTTAAAGCAAATGCCCTACAGATTAAAATGGTGGGTGTTTCATTTTTTTTTCACACAGTATTTGCGCAGCGATTTTTCAAACGCATTTTTTGGGGAAAAAACACACTTTTTTAAATTTTAATGCACTAAAACACACTATATTGCCCAAATGTTTGATGAAATAAAAAAGATGATCTTAGGCCGAGTACATGGATACCAAACATGACATGCTTTAAAATTGCGCACAAACGTGCAGTGGCAACAAAATAAATACATTTTATAAAGCCTTTAAAAGCCTTTACAGGTTACCACTTTAGATTTACAGAGGAGGTCTACTGCAAAAATTACTGCCCTCGATCTGGCCTTCGCGGTGATACCTCACATGCATGGTGCAATTGCTGTTTACGTTTGACGACAGGCCGCCGCTTGCGTTCGCCTTAGCGCGAGAGCAGGGGGCGACAGAGGTGCTTTTTTTTTTTCCTTTATTATTTTTTTGCTTTTTTTATCTTATTTTTAAACTGTTCCTTTCATATTTTTTTTTAATCATTTTTATTGTTATCTCGGGGAATGTAAATATCCCCTATGATAGCAATAGGTAGTGACAGGTACTCTTTTTTGAAAAAATTGGGGTCTATTAGACCCTAGATCTTTCCTCTGCCCTCAAAGCATCTGACCACACCAAGATCGGTGTGATAAAATGCTTCCCCAATTTCCCAATGGCGCTATTTACATCCGGCGAAATCTAAGTCATGAAATGCTCGTAGCTTCCGGTTTCTTAGGCCATAGAGATGATTGGAGCCACTCTGGTCTCTGATCAGCTCTATGGTCAGCTGGCTGAATCACCGGCTGCATTCTCAGGTTCCCTGTTGAGACAGGAGAGCCAGAGAAAAATACGGAAGACGGTGGGGGGGCATTCCCTCCCACGGCTTGTAAAAGCAGTCTAGAGGCTAATTAGCCGCTAGGATTGCTTTTACATGAAAGCCGACTGCTGGCTGAAAACAATGATACCAAGATGATACCTAAACCTGCAGGCATCATTCTGGTATAACCTCTCAAAGTCGTGAATGGCGTACCTGAAGACAAAAAAATGGTTAACAATAAAGCACAGTAAACGGTAAAGTATAAAAAATTGCATTCCTGAAAAGCAAACGTGATAAAACATAACAACAATAAAACATTGCAGAATAGAATACAGTAAAAAAGAGCAGAACAATAGAGAGAGAATAGAGAGAGAGAGAACAAAAAAACGACAACTATTTTTTTTTATTTTATATATATTTTTTTTTTTTACACTTTTTTTGTAACTAACTTTTATAACTGTAACCGGTTCCAGGTTCGGGTCTCTCAAAATGCGATGGCATCTTGGGAGACCCTGTGAAAGTGTGTCCTAGTCTGTGCAATGCTGTACCCTACGCTAATACTCAACTAGTGAATGGTAGCGTTCAAAACATTCACCAATGCAAAGACCAGGATTGTCAGGACAGGAGGGACAATAATAGCAGGTGTCATGCCTATATCCGCGCTTGCTGCAGACACGACATCTTTTTTGGGGGGTTCGCTGGGAAGGGGTACTCGAGAGGACATAAAAATGCCTCTCATGCAGCCGACTGCATTTGGTTGGGGATGTGAATGGGGGAAGTACGGGCGCTGCAGAAGCGGTGGGTTCCCAATTAGGATTGGCAAATGCAGCAGGAATGGCATTATGGGCACGACGGGTCTGTGTTTGTCTTTTTGGTGGCAGCGGGACACTACTTGTGCTTGCCACCTCACCAGCTTGAACTGCACTTATGGGACTCGCCACATCACCAAGTGTTACTGCAGTGCTGGTTTGACTATGACCGGGGTGTACTAGGCCGCTGGTGCTTGCCAGTTCACCAAAACGCTACCAAAAAAACTGTTAGCGATCGCAGGGATCAGGCCTGACTCTGCGAACGCTGCAGTTATGCGTTAAGTGTTTTGTAAGTGACAGTGATCGATCGATACTGCACTTGGGTGGGCTGGGCCGGGCGGAGGGGCAAAATGCAGGTGCTAGCAGGTATCTGGGCTGATCCCGCTAACACTGCGTTTTTGGGAACCCTAAACTGCTGGGGACGCTAGTATAGATCTGATCGGATCAGATATTGATCCGTTCAGATACTGTACCACTAAGGGAGGTGTATGCTGCGTGCGTGGGTGTTAGTGGTACTGGCGCTAACCTGACGCTGCCTGGGGCCGGTGCTTGCCAGTTCACCAAAATACTACCAAAAAAACTGTTAGCGATCGCAGGGATCAGGCCTGACTCTGCGAACGCTGCAGTTATGCGTTTAGAGTTTTGTAAGTGACAGTGATCGATCGATACTGCACTTGGGTGGGCTGGGCCGGGCCGGGCGGAGGGGCAAAACACAGGTGCTAGCAGGTATCTGGGCTGATCCCGCTAACACTGCATTTTTGGGAACCCTAAACTGCTGGTGACGCTAGTATAGATCTGATCGGATCAGATATTGATGCGATCAGATACTATACCACTAAGGGAGGTGTACGGTGCGTGCGTGGGTGTTAGCGGTACTGGCGCTAACCTGACACTGCCTGGGGCTGGTGCTTGCTTGCCAGTTCACCAAAATGCTACCAAAAAAACTGTTAGCGATCGCAGGGATCAGGCCTGACTCTGCGAACGCTGCAGTTATGCGTTTAGTGTTTTGTAAGTGACAGTGATCGATCGATACTGCACTTGGGTGGGCTGGGCGGAGGCGCAAAACGCAGGTGCTAGCGGGTATCTGGGCTGATCCCGCTAACACTGCGTTTTTGGGAACCCTAAACTGCTGGAGACGCTAGTATAGATCTGATCGGATCAGATATTGATCCGATCAGATACTATACCACTAAGGGAGGCGTATGCTGCGTGCGTGGGTGTTAGCGGTACTGGCGCTAATCTGACGCTGCCTGGGGCGACGCATATCACCGCCGGGCGATTACGAGGCTAAACCTTTATTCGGTAATAAACGGCGGGTGCCCTGACACTATAAAAAATAAACAAACTAACCAGCGTCAACCGTAACGGTTATACGGTGATCAGTGGTGAAAGGGTTAACTAGGGGGCAATCAAGGGGTTAAAACATTTATCAGATAGTATATGGGGGTCCCTGACGCTATAAAACACTGACGGTGAACCTAAATATTTACCTCCCTAACTAGCGTCACCAGCGACACTAATACAGCGATCAGAAAAATGATTGCTTAGCGACACTGGTGACGGGGGGTGATCAAGGGGTTAAAACTTTATTAGGGGGGGTTAGGGGGGTACCCTAGACCTACAGGGGGTAACAGTAACTGTGCTAACACTGTAACTGTCACAAACTGACACCTAGCAGTAATCAGAAAAAAAAAAAAAACTGCTGGTGTCAGTTTGTGACAGGGGGGGGTGATTGGGGGGGATCGGGGGCGATCGGGGGGGGGATCGGGGTGTTTTGTATGCCTGGCATGTTCTACTGTGTGTGTGTGTGTTGGTGCACTCACATACTTGTCTTCTCTCCTCAGGCCGGAACGGAAACTACCGAGCCGAGGAGAGATGACATCACTTCCTTTGCTGCTGTTTAGCATACAGCAGCAAAGGAGTGTTCCCATTGGCCGGCGGCGATCGCGAGGGGGGCCACGAACGGATGGCCTCCCCCTCCACTCCGATCGCCGGGGAACAAAACGGGACCGCCTTGGGCACCGGGGGGGGTCCAATCGGACCCCCCACCTGTGGGAGGCAAATCACGTACATGTACGTGATTTTGCCTGCCTGTGCCGCCTTGCCGATGTACATCGGCGTGAGGCGGTCCTTAAGTGGTTAACAATAAAACAAAGTAACCTTACAGTATAACAGTAAAACTTACCACACCTGCAAAGCAAATACAATAAAAAATAGTAAAAAAAAACATTTTTCAACGCAATCTGTGCTTAAAAAATATATGCCAAAGCATGGGGGCATCCACCCCTAATGTTAGGAGCAAATCGCTCCTCCACCCTTGCCCCCATGCTTCGACATATATGCTCTTTTTCTTTAACTGTGGCGGTGAAATCAGCTCCAACAGCGCTGGAGTCACGGCTTTACATATCGCGGGAGCAAACGCTGTTGCTGTCAAGATAAATAAACCCATGCTGCAGCTGAATGGCATACCTGCTAAGCAAATGATGGTTAACAATAAAACGAAGTAACATTACAATATAACAGTAAGACTTACCACACCTGCAAAGCAAATGCAATAAAACTGTCAGGAAAGTCCTGTCAGTACCAGACGCCCTGTGTGGGCAGTTGCGCGCATGCGCAGGCACACACCGCACACGTGTGCGGCAGGCGGGCTATTTAAACTGAACTGTCACATGAGAATCTTGCTGTCTGCTCTACAGCGTTACGTGTACATTTCCTAAGAACCTGTTTTCTGTACCAGACCCGCCTTGTTCCTGATTATCCTAGCTGTCTGCCTCCATCTGATCCCGACTTGTTTCCGACCATCCCTGCTTTCTGCCTGCATCCGACCCCGGTTTGTGTGACCACTCTTCTGCCTGACCCTTGGGCCCATCTACAGTCCGCTTGGCTATCGATCCGGCTTGTCTGACCTTCCAGTCTGCTGCACCAGTGTTCCAGTCTACTGTCCTGTGTGTTCCAGCCTGCTATCCAGTTCCAGTCTGCTGTGCGGTTCCAGTCTGCTGCACCAGTGTTCCAGTCTGCTGTCCTGTGTGTTCCAGCCTGCTATCCAGTTCCAGTCTGCTGTGTGGTTCCAGTCTGCTGCACCAGTGTTCCAGTCTGCTGTCCTGTGTGTTCCAGCCTGCTATCCAGTTCCAGTCTGCTGCCCCAGTGTTCCAGTCTACCTACTAGCTCAGCTTAATCACCACTGCACAGTGTTTCCAGAGTTCCAGACCTACCTCCTGCCGTTGATCCTGCCAGGCACTCGTGCCACTCCTGACTCTTGTGCTTCCTGTTTACCCTACCAGGGCCCTCGAGTCGGAGTCGCAAGAGAGGCCATCCCCTGCAAGTCGGGCTTGTCCACAAGGTACGTGACAGTAGCAGACAGCCATGACCGAGCCTCTCCCATCGAAGAACTTTGTATGCACCTGGCCGGCCTTACACAGGCTGTTAAGAGTCTCCAGGAAGGATATACACGTCTGGAAGAACGGGTCCAAGTACTGTCTGGTCCCACTGAGGCCCAGGGATCTTCTCTGCCATCTACCTCTGCTAGCAGTACTACTTCCCCTACAGTAGTGATGCTGCCCCCTGAACCAAGGGTTCCCACTCCTGAAAAGTTTTCTGGGGAACGAAGTAAATTCAGGGCATTCCGGAATGCATGCAAACTGTACTTCTCCCTTCAACCTCGCACCTTCTCGCTTGAAGCCACCAAAGTAGGTTTTGTGATCTCACTACTCCTGGGTGACCCCCAAACATGGGCTCACCGCCTTCTGGAACTGAAAGCCGAGGTGTTGACCAATTTAACCACCTTCTTTGATGCAATGGCCCAGCTATATGAGGACTCACAGCTTTCTGCAACCGCAGAAGCCGCCCTGCACACCCTTCAACAAGAGCGTAGGGCAGTAGAGGATTAGGTTGCGGAATTCCGCCGATGGAGTGCAGACACGGACTGGAATGATGCTGCCCTCCACTACCAGTTCTGTATGGGGCTTTCCGACCCTTTAAAAGATGAACTGGCCCGAGTGGGAATTCCTCTGACTCTGGATGCCTTGATTAATCTTGCCATACAGATCAAACGACAGTTGAGGGAGCGAAGAGCAGAAAGAGGTGCTGGGCCTACTCGCCCAACCTGGATGTTGCCTAGGGTCCCCAGCTATACCCATCCTGCACCCACCTCTAGTCCTGCTGCTACTCCTGATACCTCTGAGCCCATGCAACTTGGAGTCCTCTGCCCATCTCCCACGACGGAGGAACGCCAATGTCGCCGGGCTAACAACCTGTGCCTGTACTTCGGGGAACCCGGACACTATGTCAGGAACTGTCCAAAAAAAAACTCCGTAAGTGCCTGTCTGTCTCCTCTGGTGATGTGACTGCTTGGCCTAAGACTTCCTCTCACCTGACTCTTTCTACATCTTTGCAGCTTCCAGGAAAGACTTTACAGGTTCCCGCTATCATTGACTCTGGGGCTTGCAGCTGCTTCTTGGACTCATCCTTTACAGCTAAACACCAGATCCCACTGCGTTACAAGGCCCATGGTCTCTCTATTCATCTGGCCGACGGGTCTGCAATAAAATCTGGGCCAGTTATACAAGAATCTGCTCCCCTTCCAGTCACCATCTTCAACTTGCACCAAGAACTACTTCGCCTGGACATCATCGCTTCTCCTTTATTTCCTATTATTCTTGGCATGCCGTGGCTACAAGCCCATAACCCTACTATCAACTGGGTCACAGGAGAAATTACGTTTTCCTCTCAGTACTGTCAACAGTTCTGCACTTTGAAGGACTCTGGTGAATCCCCTGCTCTATTATGTCTCAACACTGATTCTGAGTTATTCCAGGCGGTCCCCAAGGTTTATCATGACTTTTTAGATGTCTTTAGTAAAAAAGGGGCTGAAACCCCCCCTCCTCATCGGGCTTACGATTGCCCCATCGAGCTCCTTCCCGGAGCCGAAGTTCCCTTTGGCAGGATATTTAGTGCAAGGAGCACTAAAAGTATACATCGACGAGAACCTATAAAAGGGTTTAATCTGGCCCTCTACATCCCCAGCAGGTGCAGGCATCTCTTTTGTAGAAAAAAAGGATCACTCTCTTCGCCCTTGTATAGACTACCGCGAACTCAATAAAATGACTGTTAAAAATCGGTACCCTCTCCCCTTGGTACCAGAATTATTCCAGAGACTGGGGACTGCTACTATTTTCACCAAATTAGATCTCCGAGGGGCTTACAACCTAGTTCGCATCAGAAAAGGGGATGAGTGGAAGACAGCTTTCCGCACTCGCTTCGGGCACTTTGAATACATGGTGATGCCCTTTGGACTATGTAACGCCCCTGCAACTTTACAGTACTTCATAAATGATGTTTTCCGGTACTATTTGGATCTATTCATCATAGTCTACTTAGATGACATTCTCATCTTTTCTTCTTCCTAGGAATCCCATCGCAGACATGTTAAATGTGTTTTAGCTCGCCTCCGGCTACATGGCTTGTACGCTAAGGCTGAAAAGTGCGAGTTCGAGCAAGAGAGTATTCCATTCTTGGGGCTAGTTATCTCCGTTGAAGGGATCAAGATGGATCCCCATAAGGTTGCTGCAATTCTTGACTGGCCAGCCCCTACTGACAAGAAAGGAGTCCAACGTTTCATTGGCTTTGCCAACTTCTATAGAAAATTCATTAAGGGGTTCTCAGCCATCATTGAGCCCATCACTCATTTGACCAAACAAGGGGTGCGTTTTCATTGGTTGCCCAAAGCTCAATCCTTCTTTGAATCTCTCAAAAGACTGTTTACCTCTGCTGCTGTTTTGAAACATCTCGATTCCTCTTTACCATTTGTCCTGGAAGTGGACACTTCTGAGAGTGCTGTTGGTGCGATTCTTTCCCAGCGACAAGGGACCAAAGCTCTGTTATACCCTGTAGCCTTCTTTTCTCGCAAACTATCATCCGCAGAAAGGAATTATGATGTAGGGGATCGGGAACTACTGGCCATAAAGTCTGCTCCGGAAGAGTGGCGCTATCTTTTGGAAGGAGCTGCTCATCCTATTCTGATCTACACAGATCACAAAAACCTGGAATATCTGAAATCCGCAAAGAGGTTGTGACCGCGACAAGCCAGGTGGGCCTTGTTCTTTTCCAGGTTCTCCTTCCACATGATCTAGCGGCCAGGCTCTAAGAATATAAAACCTGACGCTTTGTCTAGGATGTTCCACAAGCCTCAAGAAACCTCACCTCCAGATATGATCCTTTCTCCTGGAAATTTTTTCCTGTTGCAAGAAGACCTACTTTCCCGGATTAAGCAAGCTTCAGTAGGGTTGGTACCTGCTATGAGAACAAAACTACAAGAAAAGGATGGTCTGCTTTGGTTCGGGAGTAAGATCTTTGTACCTGAAGGCCTACGGGTCACAATTTTAGAACTTTATCATGATCACGCACTAGCAGGACATTTTGGTGTTACCAAAATGGCTGATCTTGTCCTGCGCACCTTCTAGTGGCCCCAAGTGCCTAAGGACTGTAAGAAGTATGTGGAATCCTGTACCACCTGTGCTCAGAATAAAGTCAGTAGAACCAGGGCCTGGGGATTACTGAAACCTCTACCTGTCCCAGACAGGCCATGGAAGATGCTGTCTATTGACTTCATTGTCGAGTTGCCTCTGGCTGAAGGGCACACTGCCATCTTTGTGGTGGTAGATCGGTTATCTAAAATGGCTCATTTCATTCCAATGAAGGCTACCCCCTCTGCTCCTGAAACTGCACAAACATTCATTAGAGAAGTGATTAAACTCCATGGAATTCCGGCTAATATCATTTCTGACCGAGGAGTACAATTCACTTCCCGATTCTGGAGAGCCTTGTGTAAAGCCCTAGGAATTGAGCTATCATTTTCCACCGCCTATCACCCCAACAAAGCAAAGTCCGTTTTTTGTCAATTACGGGTTTCACCCTTCCTTTTTGCCCAGCTCCATTCCTGAAAGTTCCGTACCAGCAGTCCAGGAAACAATAAATGTTTTCTCTGTCAATAACCAAATATTACAGGAAATATTACAGGAAACCATGACGAAGTCCCAAGAACGTAACAAGGTAACTTTCGACAGGAAAAGACGAGGGGAATTGCTACTCAAACCAGGTGATCTTGTATGGTTATCCACTGTAAACCTGAAATTGACTTGTCCCTCCAAGAAGTTGGGTCCTAAATTCCTGGGTCCTTTTCCTGTAAAAAGGAAAATTAATGAAGTAGCTTTTGAAGTGGAACTCCCGGACTTACTCAGAATTCATCCTGTTTTTCACGTTTCCCTGTTGAAACCTTTTCTCTCCAATCCTTTTCCTGAACGAAATCTGAATCCTCCAGATCCTGTAATAGTGGACGGAGAGGAAGAATTTGAAATTGAAGCCATCCTTGACTGCAGGAAAAGGAACAATCAAGCCCAATTCCTGATCAAGTGGAAAGGGTATGGCCCAGAAGAGAACTCTTGGGAGCCTGATCAGAACATCCATGCTAAAAGCTTAGTTCAATCCTTTAAGAGAACCCATCCTGAGAAATGGGCCCGGTTGGGCATCCGGAGGCTGCTTCTTTGGGGGGGGGCAATGTCAGGAAAGTCCTGTCAGTATCAGACGCCCTGTGCGGGCAGTTGCGCACATGCGCAGGTGCGTACGTGTGCGCCAGATGGGCTATTTAAACTGAACTGTCACATGAGAATCTTGCTGTCTGCTCTACAGCGTTACGTGTGCATTTCCTGAGAACCTGTTTCCTGTACGAGACCCGGCTTGTTCCTGATTATCCTAGCTGTCTGCCTGCATCTGATCCCGGCTTGTCTCCGACCATCCCTGCTTTCTGCCTGCATTCGACCCCAGCTTGTCTGACCACTCTTCTGCCTGACCCTTCGGCCTATCTACCATCCGCTTGGCTATCGATCCGGCTTGTCTGACCTTCCAGTCTGCTGCACCAGTGTTCCAGTCTACTGTCCTGTGTGTTCCAGCCTGCTATCCAGTTCCAGTCTGCTGTGCGGTTCCAGTCTGCTGCACCAGTGTTCCAGTCTGCTGTCCTGTGTGTTCCAGCCTGCTATCCAGTTCCAGTCTGCTGTGTGGTTCCAGTCTGCTGCACCAGTGTTCCAGTCTGCTGTTCTGTGTGTTCCAGCCTGCTATCCAGTTCTAGTCTGCTGCACCAGTGTTCCAGTCTACCTACCAGCTCAGCTTAATCACCACTGCACAGTGTTTCCAGAGTTCCAGACCTACCTCCTGCCATTGATCCTGCCACTCCTGACTCTTGTGCTTCCTGTATACCCTACCAGGGCCCTCGAGTCGGAGCCGCAAGAGAGGCCATCCCCTGCAAGTCGGGCTCGTCCACAAGGTACGTGACAAAAACATAGTAAAAATAAAACGTTCTTTAATGCAATCTGTGCATTAAAAATATATGCCAAAGCATGGGGGCATCCACCCCTAATGTTAGGAGCAAATCGCTCCTCCACCCCTGCCCCCATGCTTCGGCATATATGCTCTTTTTTTTAACTGTGGTGGTGAAATCACCTCCAACAGCGCTGGAGTCACGGCTTTACATATCGTGGGAGCAGACGCTGTTGCTGTCAAAATAAATAAACCCGTGCTGCAGCTGAATGGCGTACCTGCTAAGCAAATGATGGGTAACAATAAAACAAAGTAACATTACAGTATAACAGTAAGACTTACTACACCTGCAAAGCAAATACAATAAAACATAGTAAAAATAAAACATTTTTTAACGCAATATGTGCCTAAAAAATATATGTGAAAGCATGGAGGCATCTGCCCCTAATGTTAGGAGCAAATTGCTTCTCCACCCCTGCCCCCATGCTTCGGCATATATACTCTTTTTTTAACCGTGGTGTTGAAATCACCTCCGACAGTGCTGGAGTCATGGCTTTACATATCGTGGGAGCAAACGCTGTTGCTGTTAAGATAAATAAACCCATGCTGCAGCTGAATGGTGTACCTGAAAACAAAAAAATGGTTAACAATAAAACACAGTAAACAGTAAAGTATAAAAGAATTACATATCTGAAAAGCAAACATGATAAAACATAGTAACAATAAAACATTGCATTGTAGAATACAGTAAAAAAGAGCAGAATAATAGAGAGAGAATAGAGAGAGAGAGAACAATAAAACAACAACTATTTTGTTTTTTGTTTTTTAACTTTTAAAAAAAAAAATTTTTTTACACTTTTTTTTGTAACTGTTGTAGTGGTTGTAACGGTAACGGTTCCAGGTTTGGGTATCCCAAAATGCGACGGCATCTTTGGAGACCCTGTGTAAGTGTGTCCTAGTCTGTGCAGTGCTGTACCCTACGCTAAAACTCCACTAGTGAGTGGTAGTGTTCAAAACATTCACCAATGCAAAGACCAGAATGGTCAGGACAGGAGGGACAAAAATAGCGGGTGTCACGCCTATATCCGCGCTTTCTACAGACACAACATTTTCTTTGGGGGGCTCGTTGGGTAGGGGTACCAGGGAGGACATACAGAAAATGCTTCTCATGCAGCCGGCTTACTGCATTTGGATTGGGAAGTTGGGCCAGAGCACTGTCTGGAAAGAGAACGGCTCTGATGATCTCTTCCTGGAATTTAAGGAAGGACCCAGTTCGTCCTGAAGCTTTGTATAGCACAAAAGCATTCAGCAAAGCCAATTGAAATAAATAAACAGACACTTTTTTGTACCAGCATCTGGCCTTACAGGCAATTAGGTACAGCGCCAACAACTGGTCGTTGAGGTCCACCCCTCTCATATTAAGGGTATATTCGTGGACACAGAGGAGTTTCTCCACAACACCAGTCGCCATAGGAATTTGGACTGTCGTGTCTGCGTGAAGGGAGGAAAGAACAAAAACATTCTTATTATCCCTCCACTTCACAGTGAGCAAGTTATTACACTTCAAGCAGGCTCTCTCCCCCAGCCAAGACGGGAATCTACAAGCTGCTGGGGAAAGCCCCGGCAATTAGATCGCACGGTGCTGCATGCTCCAATTTGTTGATCAAACAAGTGACAAAAAAATGGCACTCTCGTGTAATAATTGGCCACATACAAGTGGTACCCCTTCCGAATAAGGGTGACACCAAGTCCCACACAATCTTACCAGCTCTACGTGACTATCTCTTCCCTCCTAAACCATAAAACTATATGTAT
Source organism: Lithobates clamitans (assembly GCA_037952925.1). Classification (NCBI taxonomy): domain Eukaryota; kingdom Metazoa; phylum Chordata; class Amphibia; order Anura; family Ranidae; genus Lithobates; species Lithobates clamitans. The sequence goes on along the minus strand of JBBGZY010000100.1, from coordinate 4,086,825 downwards.
AGCCTGTGGCCCTGTCACAGAGCTTATACATCTTGACCCCGTATCTGACCCACTTGCTGGGAAGATATTGTTTGAAAGACAAGTGCCAGAAAACTTAATCAGGAACTCATCAATGCAGACAACGTGATGGGGTGTAAACAAGGCGGCAAAACGTTGGTTGAAGTGGTTTACGAGGGGCCGAATTTTGTAGAGCCAATTGTATCCAGGGTCACCCGAGGACGACAGAGTTCATTGTTATTTAAGTGCATGAACTGCAAGATCTGCTCGTATTGTGCCCTGGCCATGGAAGTAGAGAACACGGGCGTATGGTGAATTGGGTCAGTGGGCCAATATGACCGCAACTCACTCTTTTTAGTTATGCCCATGAGGATGGATAGGCCCAGAAAGGTCTTAAATTCGGTAACTGTAATTGGTTTCCATTCTCTGGCAAAGGTCAGCTGGGGATTAGTGGTGATGAATTTACCAGCATACAAATTGCTTTAGTCCACAATAGATCTATAGAGATCTTCTGTGAAAAACAGTGAATAAAAATCAAGTGACGTAAAATAAACTGTTTCCACATGAATGCCAGGTTGGCCAGTGAATGGGGGAAGTACGGGTGCTGCAGAAGTGGTGGGTTCCAAATTAGGATTGGCGAATCCAGCAGGAAGGGCACTATGGGCTCGACGGGCCTGTGTCTGTCTTCTTGGTGGCAGCAGGAAACTACTCGTGCTTGCCACCTCGCCAGCTTGAACTGCACTTATGGGACTTGCCACGTCACCATGTGATACTGCAGTGCTGGATCTACGACCAGGGTGTCCTAGGCCGCTGGTGCTTGCCAGGTCACCAGAAGAAATAGCGGTGCTAGTGCTTCCCTGCTCCATAGGAGGGACCTGCGGTTCTTGCACCTCAACGACAGCAGAAGAAGATCAGGGTCTGGTACACCTGACCTTGACAGGGACCACATCTCCGTCGTCAGAGCTATCTGTCAGGGTGCCGCTGCTGTCCACAGGTCCGTATTCTGAGCCTGAATCTGACAGATGAGTGACTTCCTCTTCACTATCTGTCATGCTCAGAAACGTGTAGGCCTCTTTACTAGTGTACCTTCGATTCGCCATTTTGGCCTCTAAATTTACTGGTACACTAGTGAGACTCACAGGAAAAAAGATCCTGACTGTTTGTGACTCATTCAAATGCTACCAAAAAAACTGTTAGCGTTCGCAGAGATCAGGCCTGACTCTGCGAATGCTGCAGTTATGTGTGTTGTGTTTTGTAAGTGACAGTGATCCATTGATACTGCACTTGGGTGGGCTGGGCTGGGCGCAGGGGCTAAACGCAGGTGCTAGCAGGTATCTGGGCTGATCCCGCTAACACTGCGTTTTTGGGAACCCTAAACTGCTGGTGATGCTAGTATAGATCTGATCAGATATTGATCTGTTCAGACACTGTACTACTAAGGGAGACGTATGGTGTGTGCGTGGGTGTTAGCAATACTGACACTAACCTGATGCTGCCTGGGGTGACGCAGACGCTATCTGACACTAAAACCTAACTGATATCACTGGTGCCCTGATGCTATAAAAAGCAAACTAACCTGCGTCACCCATAACACTAATACGGTGATCACTGGTGACAGGGGGTGAAAGAGTTAACTAGGGGCCAATCAGGGGGTTAAAACCTTTATTAGGTAATATATGGGGGTTCCAGAGTAAATAACCTGACGGTGAAACTAATCACCTAACTGGCTTACTAGCATCACCAGTGATACAAATACGGCGATCAATTAGTGACACTGGCGACAGGGGGCAAAAGGGTTAACTGGGGGGCGATCAAGGGGTTAAACTCTTATTAGGGGGGTTTAGGGGGGCAACCTAGACCTAACAGGGGGCTACTACTAACTGCCCTAGCACTTATTGAAGTCACAAATGACACCAATGCAGTGATCAGTGAAAAATCTGAAAACTGCATTGGTGACACAGTGACAGGGAGTGAAAGGGTTAACTGGGGGCAATCTGGGGGTGATCGGGGGGGTGGAAAGTGTACCTATGTGTGCTAGTGTTAGTGTGCTGTTGGTGTAACTCAGGGTTAGATGCTCTCTCTCTCACTGGAATCCAAAGGACTCCACAAGGAGAGATGACATCACTTCCTCCTGCCTGTGTTTACACTTACACAGGCAGGGGAAGGTTTTAATTCTTTGGGAGCGATCGCCAGGACCATAAATCATTGGTCTCGCCCTGGAGACTGATCACTCCTCTAACGAACTCGACCAGCACGGGCACGGGGGGGTGCAATCGTGCCCCCTGCCCATGGGGAGGGCGGGACGTACAGGTACGCCCATTTGCCCACCAGTACCATTCTGCCTACGTACATCGGTGTGCGGTGGTCAGGAACCGGTTAAATCATAATGGCAACAGAAACTACCTAAATGACCTCAATCAAAAGTTTCACTTTCAAAATCTTTTATTGGTTTTTTACAAAAACAAGAGAATAAAATAAAATGCAGGATTTGTAAACACATATCGTGTAACATCAGCTGATAAATAAGATACGCCTGCTGGGGCTAGAGAACTAGCATTGTAAAGACACAGTGGGAATGTCTGATTATTGCGTATAGGATTAAATGCCTGAAACAATGTAACTGGTATAAATATAGTAAGTGACCACCAAGAGGTTTGACCGTTGACTAGAGAGGGACTAGGAGATCCCACCGGCACCCCTATAGGGATCATGCTGTGCACAGTGGGAGCCCCCACCCTCCCTTTACCAGCGATTGACCTCAGGCCCTAGGGTCCAAAGGATCGGTACAAAATAATTGCTGGAGATTATAACCTCTCAGGGAGAACCATGAAACAAAAAACAGGTATTTATCCCAATATGAAGGATCTCTGATCAGAAAATACAATACATCAATTACAGGATGATCTGTCCTAGTCTTGCCCAACAGATGAACACAATCGACGAGAACTAAAACTAGAATAGTAGAAGAGAAAAAGAGGAAGGGGGAAAAGTGAGAAAGGAAGGTTAGCCGGCCGTCTGGAGGGGCCCCCGCCCCACAATTTGTCCCCTTTTAATTTTGGGGTAGGACTCTGGGTATGAGAGAGATGCCGACGAACTGTGCCCAAGGCTCCCATATAGCTTCAAATTGCGTTTTTTTGTCATCTAAGATGCTGGCCAATTTCTCCTGGGCCATAATCCATGAGATTTTGTGAATTGCCGCTTTCACCGAGACTTTGGGCTGTTTCCAAGCCTTAGCAATGGTGAGTTTTGCACCTAGGAGGATGAAGTGTATCAGTTTACGTGAGCTCTTCGGAGTCCTGGGACAGTTGTCATTGAGAAGAGCTATGGTTGGGGATTTCAGGATTTGGATCTGTGTTGTTTTCCGTATCAGGGAGAATATCTTATCCCAGAAGGGCCTGAGTCTAGGGCATTCCCACCAGACATGAGCCATTGAGCCCAAGAGCTGACACCCCCGAAAACACTTGGAGTCAGCTGTTGGGAACATTCTGGAAAGCTTGGCAGGAGTAAGGTACCATCTTGTCATAACCTTAACACTTCCTTCGATTAAGGAAATGTTTTTAATACCTTTAAAGGATCTGTCAAAGGAGCATCTCCATTTAGAGGCTTCCCATTCAAAAGCTAGATCCCTTTCCCAGTCGAGCATATAGGAGGTCTTTTGGGGGTGAAGGGCTAGTGACTGGTAGATGACGGAAATCCCTCTCCTCTGTTCCAAAGAGCGACCAGACCATAGTTCATATAGCGTAAAGGCGGTGTGTGAGGGGATACCTCCTCTCCAACGTTGGCAGAGGAAATGTCTTATTTGGTGGAATCTGAAACGCTCAGAGTTCGGAATTTCTAGAAGCCTTACACCTTGCTCTAAGGAGATAGGACCCTCATTCGTGAAAAAGTGTCCGATTTGGTACAGTCCCTTGTCCAACCACCAGCGAAAAGCCTTAATATCCAACCCAGGGGGAAAATCAGGGTTATTGAATATGTGTGCTAAAGAAAGACATCTTGAGATTAGGGCCGAATTTTTCCTTAGGTTATCCCATAAGTGAAATGATTGAGATAAAGATGGGGAAAGAATTGGGGGTCTCTGTTTGTGAGGAGTCCAGAGGAGATAGTCCAGGGTGTATGTGGGGACTGCCTGTCTCTCTATCTGAATCCAATCTTCTCTGCCTTGGAGTAAACCGTGGATAATTGGGCCAGCCTAGCCGCTTGAAAGTACCAGAAGAGCTGAGGAGCCCCCAAGCCACCCTGATCTCTTGGAAGGAATAGGGTTTTTTGTTGAAATCTATGTCCTCTCCCCCCCAGATGAATTTGGTGATCTTCTTTTGAAAATTGGATAGGTGTTCTTTGTTTATATTTATCGGAATGGCCCTGAAAAGGTATAGCAGTCTGGGCAGAAGTGTCATCTTCACTGCGTGAACTCAACCAAGAGATCTCACCCTTGGACCATGATCCCAGATCAGCTGTCAATTTCCGGTACATTGGCGGGAAGTTTAAAGGGTACAGTTGTTTCGTTCTAGCTGGAAGTTTAATTCCTAAATAATCTATCCATTGGTCATTCCATTTAAAGTCTGACTGCAGGGAGATATTTAAAGCTGATGATTTAGAATAGTTTACCTTAAGGCCTGAGGTGCTAGAGAAGTCTTTCAATAGTTTACATAAATTAGGGAGTGATGTGATAGGGGACGTTATGAAAAGGAGCATATCATCGGCAAAGAGCCCACACTTGTGGACTTGTTCCCCACAGGATACGCCGTGGATATTAGGGTTTGATCTAATCGCTATCGCCAGTGTTTCAATGGCCATGGCGAAAACGAGAGGGGAGAGAGGGCATCCCTGTCTCATCCCTCTCGCTATTTGAAGGGGTATTGGCCCTGAAGTCAGATTATTGCTGCCGGGTTGGAGTAGAGGGATCGCAGTATCCCTAAGAAGCTAGCCCTGAAACCCCATCTCTCCAGGAGGGAAAAAAGGTATGGCCATTCGATTGAGTCGAAGGCCTTATGTAAATCTAAAGACAACAGCATTCCTGCTTGTTTTGGGCCCCCTTCCCAATTTGACTGGAGAATGGAGACAATGTCTACCGCTCTTCTAATTTGATCTGGACCCTGCCTCCCCGGGATAAAACCTACCTGATCTTTGTGTACGTACTGCTTGATAAAGGAGGCTAGTCGGTTGGCTAAAATTTTAGTGAGTATCTTGAGATCATTATTGATAAGGGAAATGGGCCTATAGTTCTCTACTTCTTCGTGGTTCTTATTAGGTTTGGGAATAACTGTTATGAATGCCGTGTTCAGGTGGGGGTCCATTGGGGAGCCTAGTTTCTTAGAATTGAAAAATTTAGCCATATGGGGGGCCAGTATATACCCGAACTTATTGTAGTAAGGGACTGACAAACCATCCGGCCCCGGGGCCGAACCTGTCTTAAGGTTTTTGATAACTTCCTTTATCTCGTCTGAGGAGAAGGGTTCCTCCATCAGGTCTCTATGGTCCTTGGAAAGAGAGGGCAGTTTAATATTCAAGAGAAAGGAAGAGATCGAACTGTCGCTCGGTGTTTGTGTGGTTTTGTATAGTCCTGAGTAAAATTCGTGGAAAGCTGTCATGATTTTGGATGGATTGGCCGTGGGAGGTTGACCCGCTATGCGCACTTTGGGGAAAGTACGAGATTGGAACTTGGGGGAGAGTTTCGCGGCAAGCATTGTCCCGACTCTGTCCTTGTGGCAGTAAAATTTAGCTCCGCTCCATCTAATGTGTTTTTCGGCTTTGGCCGTTAAAGCTAAGTTGAGTTCCAGTCTAATCGTGTCTAGTTTTTCATTAAGATCTTTAGACAGAGTTTTTTTGTGTTCGATTTTTAAAGCAATAAATTTCTGCTCTAGCCTAAGAATATCTATCAGCCTCTCCTTTTTAGCTTGAGTGGCTAATCTGATGAGCTCACCACGGACCGAGGCCTTGTGGGCTGCCCACAGTGTTTCAGGGGAGATATTACCCACATCATTTATCCTAAAATATTCCTTGATCGCGTCAGCTACTAATTTGGCTTTAACCGGATCCCCCAGGAGAGACTCGTTCAATCTCAAATCAATAAGAGCCCCCACTACGCGACAGCACATTTTTCAATGTCAGGAGGACCAGAGAATGGTCCGACCAGACTATGTCTAAGATTTTAGCTTTAGAGGAAAGAGGGATGAGATTAGTCTGAATAAGTATGTGGTCTATCCTTGCGTAGGTCTGGTGGGGTGAGGAGAAGTGTGTAAAGTCCCTGGCCGCGGGATTCAGCTCCCTCCAAATATCTACTAACCCTTGGGAGTGAATCATTTTAGCTATTCTGGTGCTTAATTTAGTGGGGCGTGTTAGTCTTCCTTTGAGAGAGTTGTTTTTGTCTAGACCCTGGTCAAATGCCACATTTGAGTCCCCACCCCAAATGACTTTTCCCTCCAGGAGGGGATTGAGAGTTGCAAAGAGGTTCTGGAAGAAGGTTGCTTGACCCTTATTAGGGGCATAATAAGAAATTATGGAGTATAGTACTCCCTCCAGAATGCCCTTTACAAGAATGAACCTGCCCTCTGGGTCTTTAAGATCAGAGATATGGTTAAATTTACTATTTTTAGAGAAAAGTACTGCTACACCTTTGGTTTTGTTTGGCGCGTTGGCCAGAAAAAAGGATGGGTAGTAGGCATGTAGGAACTTGGGACTGTACCGAATCGGGAAATGCGTCTCCTGCAGGAGTACTACATCTAGTTTGAGGGATTTATAATGGTCCAAAGCTACTCTTCTTTTCCTAGGTGAATTGAGCCCTTGAGCGTTGTGAGAGGCCACCCTGAGATCTAGACCCTTAGACACTAGATCAGTCATGGGAACAGAGGGGAGAGTGATCACCGGCCCAGCAGCCACTTACCTCGTGTTGGAGTGTAATCATAGAGGACGTGAGGGGGAGCGGGTCCGTGCTATAACTGCGTGCGGGAGGAACCGGGGCATCCCCAGACGACCGGCTAGGAGAGAAAAAAGAGGTGAGAAAAAGTGGAGGGAAGAAGGAGAGGCAAGTAGACAAAAAAAACAACAACAAAAATGACAACAACAATAATGACAAGGGCCCTCTAGGAGGACCCGTGGTGGGTAGCGGTGTGTCTGACCGCTTATACTCCATTTTAAATCTTCCCTCGTCCGTAGTGGGCGAGAGAAGTCTCACTCCGAGGGAACACATTGGTTGCCCCTGAAGTGAGAGGAGGCGCAAGGGTACCACCCCGGACCCATACTTCTAAGTAACCTTAACAGAAAAAAATTGCATAACGTAGTATGAGATCTTCGTCTCATTAAGTGCAATATTATACTGCAATCTCAGAACAATATAAACATTTGTGAGGACTAAAAAAAGGAGTCAGGTGGAGCTAACAACCCAGAAAAAAAAAAAAAAAAGGGGAAAGATAAATAAATAACATGGAAAAAGAATGGCCACCAGCTCTAAGCTACCTACGACCCTACGCCTGGATCTGAAAAGAAAATTGTTTACTGAGTGCTATGAAGAACTGAAGTCTCATTGTTCTAAATCCCAGATCGGGTTGGAAAGAGATCTCTCTTCCGCTTCGAAAAGGCAAAGGAAACTCGTGAACTGTTCTCCGTAGGTGACTCGCCTCGGAAAGGCTCAACAGCAGACGGTGTCCCTTCTGTAATAAAAAAAAAAAAAAAAAGTAATGACCTGTTTCTGAAGTCCCGTTTGGGCCTTGGGATTAGAAGGAAGAGCATTAGCTCAATCAAAGGAGGGGGGCAGTCCCGAACAGGAAAGACCGTGGAAGGTCTGGGTGTATAAGATGGGGACCTTCAAGCCCCGTTAAGGGGGTCTGCCGTCCTTGCTCCTCTTGGAAGGGCCCTTGATCCAGAGAGGGGAGACTGGGCTGCCTGGAGGGGGGCGTTTGGATGAGCCCGAAGAAGATGAGGAGAGTTCCATGGGGGCTTCCTGGGAGATCAGCTTGAGGGAGAGGAAAAGTTTCTCACCTTCCGGGAGGGTGGAGAAAGCGTAGGTCTTGCCTTGTAAGGAGAACTTTACTGCAAAGGGGAATGTCCAGCGGTAATTGATGTCTCGTTCCGTCAAAACTGAAAGGAGGGGTTTGAGGGTGCGTCTTCTTTGTATGGTGGAAGGAGCTAGGTCAGCAAAGACCTGAATTTGGTGACCCTGATGTTGGAGCTTGGGCTTCAGGTGAGATTGTCTCATTACCTCCTCTTTGACCGCATAGAAGTGAGGTTTTACTATTATGTCCCTTGGAGATCCGTCCTTCCTCGGGGGACCCAGGGCTCTGTGCGCCCTATCCAGCTCTAGCCTATGCGGCGGGATGTTGGGAATGAGTTCTGAGATAAAGTCCTGCACCGTGAGGGGGATATCCGTAAAAGACTCAGGGAGGCCTTTATTCGGAAGTTGTACCTCCTGGACCTGTTCTCAAGTTCATCAATTCTTGATAGGGCTGTTTCTAGCTGTTCTTGGACTGACTGTAGGTGTGCGGCATTCTGGTTGGTTCTGGCGACCGTGTGGTCAATTTTGTCTTCCATAGCCTCCATCCTAGAGCCCAGGTTAGAGAGGTCTGATTTAATTGCATTAGTGATCTGGGAGGCTGTGTTGGCTAGGCCCTTTTCTAAAAGGGCAGAGAATTTGGAGAATAGATCATCTTGGATAGCAGAAATGTCCTTAAATGAGTATCCAGGTGGGGTGCCTGCAGATGAGGGGAGATGAGGGGGTATGCCTGAGGGAGAAGCGCCATCTTCCCCCTGCTCACCGCTGTGTGTCTCTCTGTATGCTCCCTGTGAGGCTTGGTGCTGGTGCATGCCCTGATGCGCTGAATGGAGCGTGTTGGGGCCTCCCTGTGCTGCCTGGGCATAGGTCAGGGTCGGGGGGGTGAGTATGGGACATTGCTCCGTCCCCTTGTACTGTGTGGCTGGGTTAGGCCTAGCTGTGTCCCCGTCATCAGCCATCTTGGTTGCAAATTGCGGGCCCAAATCTCGGCGAGCTTGTGCACCTGCCATCTCACCGTGTTCCCCCGCTGTTTCGCAAGCGGGGGGAGTGCTTGAGTTGGTCCTCCGCCTGCTAAGACCGGGGTTGTGCTGCTCGTCGGTCCGGGGTGGTGCGGAGCTCCCGGCTTAGGCGGCCATCATGGAGCTCTCGCGCATGCGCACCCTCGATCAAAAGTTTATATACCCTGGTGATTTTGGCCTGATAACATGCACATAATTTGACACAAAGGGGTTTGAATGACTATTAAAGGTAACCATCCTCAACTGTGATCTGTTTGCTTGTAATTAGTGTGTGTGTGTCTGTGTGTATAAAAGGTCAATGAGTTTCTGGACTCCTGAAAGACCCCTGCATCTTTCATCCAGTTCTGCACTGACGTTTCTGGATTCTGAGTCATGGAGAAAGCAAAAGAATTGTCAAAGGATCTGCAAGAAAGGTAGTTGAACTGTATACAACATGAAAGGGATATAAAAAGATATCCAAGGAATTGAGAATGCCAATCAGCAGTGTTAAAACTCTAATCAAGAAGTGGAAAATGAGGGGTTCTGCTGAAACCAAACCACGGTCAGGTGGAACAACTAAAATTTCAGCCACAACTACCAGGAAAATTGTTCGGGATGCAAAGAAAAACCCACAAATAACTTCAGGTGAAATACAGGACTCTCTGAAAACATGTGGTATGGCTGTTTCAAGATGCACAATAAGGAGGCACTTGAAGAAAGATGGGCTGCATGGTCGAGTCGCCAGAAGAAAGCCATTACTACGCAAATGCTACAAAGTATCCCACTTATAATACACCAAACAGCGCAGAGAAAAGCCTCAAACCTTCTGGCACAAAGTCATTTGGAGTGATGAGACCAAAATTGAGCTTTTTGGCCACAACCATAAAAGCTACATTTGGAGAAGAGTCAACAAGGCCTATGATGAAAGGTACACCATTCCTACTGTGAAACACAGAGGTGGATCACTGATGTTTTGGGGATATGTGAGCTACAAAGGCACAGGAAATTTGATCAAAATTGATGGCAAGATGAATGCAGTATGTTATCAAAAAATACTGAAAGAATATTTGCATTCATCAGCCAGGAAGCTGCGCATGGGACGTACCTGGACATTCCAACATGACAATGATCCAAAACACAAGGCCAAGTTGACCAGTCATTGGCTACAGCAGAATAAAGTGAAGGTTCTGGAGTGGCCATCTCAGTCTCCTGACCTCAATATCATTGAGCCACTCTGGGGAGATCTCAAAACATGCAGTTCATGCAAGACAGCCCAAGCATTTACAGGAACTGGAAGCTTTTTTCCAAGAGAAATGGGCAGCTTTACCATCTGAAAAGATAAAGAGCCTTATCCACAAATACCACAAAAGACTTTAAGCTGTCATTAATGTTAAAGTGGGCAATACACGGTATTAAGAACTGGAGTATGTAAACTTTTGATCAGGGTCATTTGGGTAGTTTCTGTTGCCATAATGATTTAAAAAGAGTAAACACAGTTGATTGATAATAAATGGTTTCAGCCAAACACTGACCATGCGTGAAAGAAATGTTTTTATGTTATCACTCATATTCTCTGAAACATAGACAAGAAATCATAAATTCTGCCAGGGTATGTAAACTTATGAGCACAACTGTATATATATAGATATATACACTATCTATCTATCTATCTATCTATCTATCTATCTATCTATCTATCTATCTATCTATCTATCTATCTATCTATCTATCTATCTATCTATCTATCTATCTATCTATCTATCTATCTATCTATCTATCTATTTATCTATCTATCTATAAAGCATATATGTATAAAGCATATATATATATATATAAAGCATATATAGATAGATAGATAGATAGATAGATAGATAGATAGATAGATAGATAGATAGATAGATAGATAGATAGATAGATAGATAGATATAAAACTATATATATTTATATTTCTAGATATATATAAAGAAAGAGAGAGAGAGAGAGAGAGAGAGAGAGAGAGAGAGAGAGAGAGAGAGAGAGAGAGAGCATATCTAGATATCTATATATATATCTATATATATAAAACTATATATGGTTATATTTCTAGATATATAGACTAAAATAAGTATTGAACATGTCATGATTAAAGTAAGATTTTATTATTAGTGAAGCAAAATCCCATCCAACAACAGCAGACAGTATACAAGGCCACCAACAACTCCATTGTAGCAAAATAATCTATTTTTTTTTATATATATATAATAACATTTTACCTAATTTTCAAAGCTGGAGATTTCTTCCCCCAAAACCAAAACACATTGGGGCAGATTTACTAAAACTGGAGCACTCAGAATATGGTGCAGCTGTGCATGGTAGCCAATCATCTTCTAACTTCAACTTGTTCAATTAAGCTTTGACAATAAAACATGGAAGCTGATTGGTTTCTTTGCAGAGCTGCACCAGATTTTGCACTCTCCAACTTTAGTAAATCTCCCCCATTTGTGTTTAAAAATAGTTTATCATTCACATAAACAGGGAATTCTCATAAGTAATATTCATGGGCATCTGAAATCATCTTTAATGAAAGAAACATTTGCCAGTGGTCGAATGAACATGTCAAAAACATTTGCATTAGTTGACATTTATTTGTTTTTTTGGGCCCCTTAAGACATTTCTAAAGTCTTTGACACTTTGTGTTCCCTGTCTTCTACCAAACTGTCACAGAGTTTGTAGCCTAGCTTGGAGCAAGTTGTCATAAAATTTTAGCACCTACATCCCCTCCCATAAATACCCCAGCAATGGATTAGCCCACATTCATTACCTAATATTTAACCTCAATGACATTGTAGGCTCATAGGAAAATTACATATGTATGCATGTACTGTACATGCATACATTTAAAGCCTATATGGAAGAAATATTTAATATGAACATTAAACCAAATACATGTTAAAAAAAATAAACATTTTTGTTTCTCCTTGGACACATTACTTTTTAAAATTATTATTATTATTATACAGGATTTATATAGCGCCGACAGTTTACGCAGTGCTTTACAACTTTAGGGCAGACAGTACAAGTACAATACAATTCAATACAGGAGGAATATCAGAGGGCCCTGCTCATTAGAGCTTACAATCTAGGAGGTAGGGTCAAGTTATACAAAAGGGTAATAGCTGTGGGGGATGAGCTAATGGAGAAAATAGTGCAGTTGTTAGATGAAGGCAGGATAGGCTTCTCTGAAGAGGAAAGTTTTTAGGGATCGCCTAAAGGTGGATAAATTTGGAGACAGTCTGACGTATTGGGGTAGGGAATTCCAGAGTCTGGGCGAGGCTCGGGAGAAGTCCTGGAGGCGGATATGGAAGGAGGTGATGAGGGAGCTAGAGAGCAGGAGGTCTTGAGAGGAACGGAGATGGCGATTTGGGTGGTATTTTGAGACTAGGTTAGTGATGTAGCTGGGGGCAGAGTTGTGGATGGCTTTGTAACGTATTGTTAGTATTTTGAATTTAATTCATTGGGTGAGTGGTAGCCAATGGAGAGGGGTAGCAGACACTGAGCGGTTTGTAAGGTGGATGAGTCTGGCAGCAGCATTCATGATGGACTGAAGGGGGGATAATCTATTTAAAGGTAAGCCAATGAGGAGGGAGTTGCAGTAGTCGAGGCGAGAGATAACCAGGGAGTGAATCAGGAGCTTTGTGGTTTTATTGGTTAGAAAGGGACGTAGTTTAGAGATGTTGCGGAGGTTGAGGCGGCAAGCTTTGGAAAGTGATTAGATGTGGGGCCGAAAGGAGAGTTCAGAAACCAGGATAACACCTAGCACCCTGACATGTGGGGATGGGTGGATGATTGTGCCATTGCTCTTGACAGAGAAGTCAGGGAAAGAGGCACGTGGGGGAGGAAATATTATAAGCTCGGTTTTGGACAAGTTGAGTTTGAGGAAGTGGTGTGACATCCATACAGATATGTCGGTTAGTAAGTTAGTGATGCGTGAGGAGACTGATGGAGTGCGTTGAGGGGTGGAGAGATAGATTTTTGTGTCGTCAGCATAGAAATGATATTGAAAGCTGTGAGAGGCTTTCAGCTGACCCAGGGAAGAGGTGTAGATCAAAAAAAAAGAGGTCCAAGAACAGAACCTTGGGAGACCCCAACAGAGAAGGGAAGAGGAGTGGAGAAAGTAGAATTGTAAGTGACACTGAAGGTGCGTTGGGATAGGTAGGATGAGAGCCACTAAAGAGCACAGTCACAGAGACCAAGGGAGTAAAGTTTTTTGAGGAGGAGGGGGTGGTCAACCGTGTCAAAGGCACCTGAAAGATCCAGAAATAGGAGTACAGAATAGTGTCCGTTGGTTTTTGCAGTTAGGTCATTTGTGAGTTTTAAAAGAACAGTTTCTGTGGAGTGTTGAGGGCGAAATCCAGATTGAAGGGGATCAAGAAGGTTGTTTTTAATGAGGTGGTCACTCAGTTGGTTGTAAACCAGGCGCTCAAGTAGTTTAGAGGAAAAGGGGAGCAAGGAGATAGGGCGTAGGTTGTTCAGATTGGTAGGGTCCAAGGACGGCTTTTTAAGTATGGGAGTGACCAGTGCATGTTTTAGAGGATTGGGGAAGATGCCAGAGGTGAGGGAGAGATTTAAGATGTGGGTTAGAGAGTGTAGGATGGGGTCAGAGGGCGACTGTAGCATTTGAGAGGGAATAGGGTCCAAGGGACAGGTGGTTAGGTGGGCGATAGAAAGGAGTTTAGCAACTTTGTCTGTAGTAGCAGATTTGAATAGGGGGAGTGTCAGTTGTACCTGTTGACATGGGGTCTTAGCTAGGGGAGATACCTGTAGAGTGGGGATTTCATCACGGATTGTATCAATCGTGTTTTTGAAGTGATTAGCGATCTCCTGGGCAGTGAGTAAGTCAGTGGGTAGAGGTGGTGGAGGACAAAGTAGAGAGTTGAAGGTAGAGAAGAGTTTACAGGGACTGGATGAGAAGGTTTTAATAGGAGTTGTAAAATAGGTTTGCTTGGCAGTGTGGAGGAAAGAATAGTAATTTCGGAGGGCAGATTTGTATTGGTTGAGGTCTTTGAGAGACTTATTCTTGTGCCACAGAAGCTCAAGAGCGTAACTATGTTTTTTGAGAATTTTAGTGTCATCTGTTTGCCAGGGTTGTAGGGGTCGAGGCCTGATTCTGCGTGTAGTGAGGGGAGTGAAATTATCCAGGGTAGAGGACAGGGGTTTATTGTAGATGGACGTGCCTTGGTTGGGGCAGGACAGGGGAGAGATTTTGTCATAGAGGTGGTCAGTAGCAGAATACAGGAGAGAGGAGTTGAAATTGCGAAAGTTTCTACGGGTGATGGTTAGGCGATTGGAGGGAAAGGTGGTGGAAGACAGGAAGAGAGAGAAACTAATAAAGTGATGGTCGCAGAGAGGAAAAGGATTGTTTGAGAAGTTGCATGGAGTGTATAGGTAGGAGAATACAAGGGTGTTGCCATCAGAGTGAGTAGAAGCCTGTACCCATTGCTTCAGGTCAAATGAAGAGGTTAGACTAATGCCGCGTACACACGAGCGGACTTTACAGCAGACTTTGCCCGGCGGACAGGATTTAGTCGGACAATTCGATCGTGTGTGGGCTCCAGCAGACTTTGTTTTCTCAAAAGTTGGATGGACTTAGATTTGAAACATGTTTTAAATCTATCCGTCAAACTCGAGTCCGGTCGAAAAGTCCGCTCGTCTGTATGCTAGTTCGACGGACAAAAAGCCATGCTAGGGCAGCTTATGGCTTCTGGCTATGAACTTCCTTGTTTTAGTCCGGTCGTACCTCATCACGTATAAATTTAACGGACTTTGGTGGATTGTGTGTAGGCAAGTCCGTTCATTGGGAAAGTCCGTTGAAACGTCCACCGGGCAAAGTCTGCCATAAAGTCTGCTCGTGTGTACGCGGCATAAGAAGTTTAGAAGTAGCAGGAGTGTTTGTATTAGCAGGGATGTTGAAATCACCGAGAAGGATTGTGGGAATTTCTGAAGAGAGAAAGTAGGGTAGCCAGGCAGAGAACTCATCAAGGAAAGTCGATAATGGTCCAGGGGGCTGGTAGATCACAGCAATTCTTAGGGAAGTAGGAGAGAATAGACGTATACAGTGGGCTTCGAATGAAGAGAGGGAAAACGAGGGAGGAGAGTGAATAACCTGGAAGGTGCTCTGGGGGGATAGGAGGAATCCCACTCCACCTCCCTTGCGTCCATTAGGCCTAGGGGAGTGAGTCCAGTGAAGGCCACCCTGGGAGAGGGAAGCAGGAGAAGGGGTGTCATGTTCGTGGAGTCAGGTTTCGGTGAGAGCAAGTAGATTAAAAGAATTAGTGACAAAGAGATCGTGAACAGCAGTGAGTTTGTTGCAGACAGAGCGAGCGTTCCAGAGGGCACAGGAGAGGGGATGGCTGGCGTTGGGAAGAAGAGGAATGGAGACTAAATTGCGTAGATTGCGACTACTGTCAGAGGGTGTAGGGTGATGGTGATGGGTGTATTGGGTACAGTTAAATAAGGGAGGCCCAGGGTTTGGGGAAAAATCTTCAGCGATTAGGAGAATGAGAAGAGTAAGGGAGGTAGTATGAGAATGTGATTTGTATGAGGGGACATGCTTTAGTATCCTGGCGGGTTTGTTAGTAAGTGGGCTTAAAGTTAGAAAGAGGTGATGAGTGCAGTATTAGGGGGAGGGGAGAAGTGAGGGTGATATGTACAGATTGTGGGGTGGAGCAGAGGGGTGAAGAAAAGAGAGTTTGAGGAGAGAGGCAGCAATTGTGAAAAGGAGGATAGGTAAAGAGTACATGTTTCAGAGAGGAAGGTGAGATCATTTGAAACTGGGGTCACCAGCAGTCTGTTGTAGTTTGCTTTGTGCAAATTGCTGAAGTGCAAGAGCAGAAGTGTCACTTATTCAAAGAACCCCACTTCTTTGGAAGAACCCCCTGTATGTGCAGCCCCCTGTATGTGTTCCCCCGTAAAGAAAGCCTTGTTATATACTGTGTTGGGTGTGGATGGAATCTGGCAATTAATCAATTAGGAGGTGATCTAAAGGCACACAAGCTAGCAGAGCAAAGCTTTCACATCACAATCAAATTGCAGGAGGACCAAGAGGCCAAAATTGTAAAGATAAGGGAGCCCATAATTTAGGTAAGACTTAATAGCTAAATAAACATTGAAATAATGTGAACATGGCTACAGATGGAGTTGAAACAGCGGTGACAAACAGATTTACCAAGTATATATGTAGGCAGTCAGTCAATTTTCAGTTTGCAGGACATGGGGGTATAAACGCAGATTACCTGTGAAGAGAGAAGAAAATGTTCAGATGGATGGTGCAAGAGCAGAAGTGCCACTTATTTAAAGAGCCCCACTTCTTTGGAAGAACCCCCTGTATGTCCAGCCCCCTGTATTATTATTTGTTTTTTTATTATTTGTGCATTATTTTTGTTTCTCCTTGGACACATTACTTTTTAAAATAATATTTTACAGCTATTATGACAATTATGGCTACTGAAAGAGCAGGAATTTTATCTAAATGCAGAACTTTGAACTAACATTTGGCTTCTCCTCAGCTAAAATGATGATAGTTTTCATTAATCTAATAAATATAACATAATTTGTTTCATCCCATTATGACTGTTTAGAAAGAAGCATCTATTTAGTTTATTGTTTATACTACAGTATTCATAAGGAAACAGAAAGGAGCAGACATCTAGAAAATATTATATCTGCAAATATACACCCTCTTCTTCTCTTCTGATATGAGTAAATCTAGGTGTTGACCTTAGACCTTCCTGAAAATTGAGCTGACCTAAAATCATTGGCAGGTAAAGTGTAGTAATAATAGAAGTTGAAAATCAATACACTCTTCTTTACAGGGTCAATCTAAAGACATTTCAGTTTCAATGACAAAATGTTATTTGTCACCAAATACAATTTTAGTATTTCGGTGCAATACATCAAAGCTTGTATTATAGTATACGAGCAGTATAATGCTCCTAGCTGAAGCATGATTTCAGTGGATGAGATATACAAAAATAAAATAATTCAATAAAGATTGAAAGTGGTATGATTTTACATCCAAATAAAAGCAATGTAAGTTGCACACAGCAGTGAATGAACACTGAATATTGAATGTAACTAGTAATATGTACCAGTTGTGGTAAGAAAGCATAAAATAGTTTAACAGCTTTATTAGAGCTTTTAAGGTAATGTGTGCTGTTATTGTATAATTTCATAATTCATGTTTTATAGTGGTATTAAACCCAAAAACAAACATTTATTGTATGGCAGCTTACTAAATCTCAGATGTGATGACTGCATTTGTTTATTTTTTATTTTCACCTGGTGATCCAGCTAGTAAGTCTGTTGTTTTTTTAACAAAACAAGCTGCAGATGTAGTGGTTAGAGGGTGGAAACAAACCATTTACCACTGACAGGGGTGCTTTCAGTGATTAGCTTTAATTTAGTTATGTAACTTCTTTTATCCCAAAAGAAACAAAACTGTTGCTGTAACTGCTTAAAACATGGTTAGCTGGAGTTTAGCGTCAGTTTATTGAGCCTATCTAAATTTGCTAGTCCTTCTAACACTCCCCTCCCCCAGACTGACAGTGCTGCTGTCTTCTGTGTCCCTGTGCTCCTTCATCCAGAGTGGGGGGCACTTTAATACAGGAGGTGTGTTATTGACCAGATCACCAGTTGAAAAATAGGGGAAAAAAAGCTTAAAGCAAGAAAGCTAATGCAGCAAGCATAGCTAATGTTTGGTAAGCTGCAAAATATTCTCTTTTTTGGTATATTTTTGGTTTTGGTTTTAACACTGGTGTGTAACAGTACATTAAATATATTTTTATTGAAGATATACCATATGTACAAATATAACGCAATGTACTTAACACGTCTAGCTTTTCAGCAACAATATATATAGTACTCATTGAATCCAACAATTAGAAAATTATAGTTGGTACATCCAGGAATAGACATATAATCTACAAAACCGCTGATTGGAAAAAGGATGTTAACTAAGTGAGCACCATATTCTGAATATAATTAAATAGAAGGTATTGCTTTATTTTAATAAAGGTAAACATCTAGAAAAAGTAATGTTAGAGAAAGAAAGGATAGAGAAGAAAGAATTGAAGATGGGAGGGGGAGAGGGAAGGAAGTTGCTGGTATGCTAGACCAAGTATTGAGCAGAGGGGAGGAGTAACCTAAGTAAGTGCCGAATGGCTACTCTAGAGTATTATGTTTAAGGGATTAGAGCAAGAGATTTGTATATGTGGTGGTAGACTGAAATTTTTTACAGGGTTCCCAGATTAGGTAATGTTTCTGGGAGGTCCCTCTAATGTTGTGGGTGATACTCTCCATGAGGTGTACATTGTCAACCGATTGTAGCCAGGCTTTCATAGAGGGAACAGCTGGTTGGCCCCACAAAGTGGGAATTAAGGCCTTGGCGGCATTCAATAGGTGAGGAATGATTGAGCGTTTATACGACTTTATGGGAGTTTTTGTGACATGAAAAAGGATAGCCCATGGGTCATTTGGTATATGAACATCAGCAATCTGAGCAATCAGATTACGAATATCATCCCAATACGGTCTGATCAGTGGGCAAAACCACCATATGTGTGCATGAGTAGCTTTGTTCCCACAGTTCCTCCAGCACAATGGGGAACTGGCGGGGAACATTTGGTGTAAACGAGCTGGGGTGTAATGCCATCTAGTGAGCAGTTTATAGTTGACTTCTTAACAGTACATTAAAAAAAAAAAAAATGCATACTGACATTTACAGACAGTAGGCTTTGCTCTAGGCTCCTTTTACTTTTATTTTACCTGCTTTTTTAAAATTGAACTATGTTGTTTATAAAGCTCCAGAGCTCATGCTAAAATGTATAAAAATATGAATTATCACGGCACTAACATAAAAACATTCTGTACTGGCCTGGATAAATGGTGAAAATTACTCAAATAACCTTTTTTTTTTTTTTTTTTTTTAAGTAAAGCAGTACGGCACTGGCACTACCAGGTAATTCCCTCCTTACACATTTTGTGTTTGTTACTGTTTATTTGATTTTTTTATGTTTAAGGGTTTTTTTTACATTGTTTTACATTTATAATGGTGTAATAGTATATCGTTTCCAGGGGAATTTTACTGAAGTATCACTATTAAGAAGTTTCCTTTTGCAGCTTTATGGAGAATATACAGTAGCTTAGGTTGAGTGACATTATTCTTATTTAATCACACACAAGGTCTATCATGAAAAATGAGACCTCTGTATAAGGCCCCTTTCACATGGGGGCGAATTCCATACCAGTCAGCAGGGGATCAGCTCACAGATATCTTGCTGAGCAGGCAGATGACACATCCGTGTTTGCTCAGTTTCTGCAGAGAGGATGCAGACAGAGCCCGCTCTGCTCTATGTCGGGAGCAAACGGACTCTGATGTTCCTTTACACCCAACTATCCTCCGATCTGCTCAGTCGAAAGGGAAGAGGATGAATCCCCTAGTAGAGGGAAAAATACATATGGGAGAGATGTATGTGCTGCACACCGCAAAGCAATATATTGGCAAGAAATTGACATTTTCCCCTGTGGGGTTTTAGCAGAATCTTAAAATCAAGAATTGTCTAGAATAAATAACCAGTAAATGCATTTATTTGAACAATAAGCAAATGTCATGTTGTGGTTTAATTTAAATTATAACATATAAAAGCTGGCCAGGTGTTACAATACATATTCCACAATATAGAATTAACAGATTTTCACAAAATTGTATACAATAATACATATCCGGACTGTTGACGGTATAAGTCAGCGGCGCGTTTCGACCTATGGACGGTCATCATCAGGGGGATAATTGGTTCTATAAAACACATTAAACAGCTTCAGAATTTAAGATCATATCATCATAAATCCCATTAAGGGATTAAAATGGCAATATATTTACCACTGGAGAGTGGAGGGAATAATCCCTTGGCCAGAACTGTTAAAAGCCGTAAATGGGCCCCATGGTCACCCCTACCTCCCCAGAGCCTATGAATCCAGCCCAGGGGGCTTACAAGGAGCCACATTGCTGACGTCCTCCAGGGGAAGGGGAGAGTCCGCACCTGCAACAAGCACCCAATAAGTCATAATCAATTAAATACAAAAAATTGGGTAGACTGATTCTCAGCACATTGGCAAGAGTGTTGATTAGGTTATAAGCATAGGGTGTATGGGCTAACTGCAATCATAATGATCAATGTATATTCATCTGGCATCCTAAAGTCTCATAGGCATAGTTGATTAAATATAATGTGGCAAAGCCGTAATGAGGTAAAAGATAATGTAGTATAGTTATGGGGTTGTTTGAAATGTGTCTCACCATGACTCCACACAGACCTAAATGGATGGCACTGCATATATTCTTCTTGGCTCCAACTCTTTACCTCTTTTGCTTCATTGCAGTTTGGTTTATATAAGTAAAACTTCCCATACTACACCAGCCACATAGCGGCACAATGTAAACTACAATATTATATTTATATTCCTACTCCTATAATTGGTTTAGGTCCCTCACACATGTTTTTGATTGTTTGATGTTTTTTTTTTTTTTTTTATGATTTGCTTTCACTTTTATTTCATCACGCGTTGGCTGACATTATACACATATTTATTCACTTTGATATGGCACTTTAACCAGCGCTGTGCTGGCCATCCATTTTATTTTACTTAATCACTTAAGGGTTTTTATATTCCCAGTACCCTATACCACCTCTCCTCCACTCACTTCCACACACTACACATTTCAAGAGGATGAATCCCCTTCAAGAGGATGAATACCCTTTCCCTTAGGCCCCTTTCACACGAGGCGGACTCCGTTTCTACGGAGCCCGCCTCGGTCCGCCGGCTCAGCGGGAGATCAGTCCGTTGATCTCCACTGAGCCGGCAGATGACAGGTCCCTCTCTGCTCACTGAGCAGGGAGGGGCTTGTCAGGTGCCGCTGCCGCCTATGGAGGGATCGGATGAAAACGGACAGCATGTCCGTTTTCATCAGATCTCACCCAATCCGATCCGCCAGCGACTGACCTGGACGTAGAGCCACCTCTCTGCTTTTAGCGGATCGGACCGGGTCGGATGTCAGCGACATATTTATATACAGTCCCTGACAAAAGGCTTGTCTCTTCTCTATTTTGTAGAAACTCCTGCTATTACCCTGGCTTTTAATTAATCAATTGGTGTTAGAAATAGCTCATATGAAAAGCTTAATCCCTCCCAAATGATGTTTAATGCACTGAAATAAATTAGTTTCACTGAAAAAAGATTTATCATTTAATCAAGACAGACAGGTCAAATTTTGGCAAGACAAAAGTTTTGTCGCCTATACAGAAATTGAACAACTTTACTGAAAATCCAAAAATATGTCAACAAATTAAGTAGTGGTGCTGTGAGATTCAAATTTAATATCTTGTATGACTTCCATGAGCTTGAAGGACAGCATCCATGCGGTTTGGCAAGGATTCATACAATTTATTAAAGAAGTCATCAGGATTAGCAAAGAAAACAGTCATGCTTCATCTTTCATCCTACACCACATATGCTCAATGATGTTCATGTCTGGTGACTGGGCTGGCCAATCTTGGAGCATCTTGATCTTCTTTGCCTTAAGGAACTTTGATGTGGAGATGGAAGTATGCTATGGAGCACCATCCTGCTGCAAAATTTGGCCTTTTTATGGTCGGGAATATAAGAGGTAGCTAAGATTTCTTGGTATTTTAGACTATTGATGTTGCCTTCCACCCTGCAGATCCCTCACACACCCCCATACTGGATGTAACCCCAGACCATGATTTTGCCTCCACCAAACTTCACTGTTTTCTGGGTAAATCTCGGCTCCATGCGGGTTCCAGTAGGTCTCCTGCAATATTTGCGGCGACTGTGGTGTAATTCAACAGAAGATTCATCTGAAAAATCCACCTTCTGCCACTTTTCCAGAGTCTATCCTTTTAGCAGGCTGTGGCCCTTGGCAAATGCCACACGGTTTTTCAATTGTCTTTTGTTTAGTGCTGGCTTATGGGCACTGATTCGACCATGGAGGCCATTTCGAGACAGAATCCGACAAACTGTTCTGGTTGACACAGGGACTTCAGGTGACCAGGTCTCGTGGAGCTCTGCTGCAGTGGAAAATGGGCTGGCCTTGGATTTTCCAGCCAACAAACGGTCCTCTCGAGCAGTTGTCTTGCGGGGTCGGCCTGACCTGGCCTTGTCCAAAATGTCTCCAGTCTCTTCAAATCTTTTTTTTATCCTCTGAACTTGACGCTGAGACACATTGAAGGTGTCTGCCACATCAGCAGTGGATCTGGTCTTCATCCTCTTGATAATCAACACTTTAGTCTCCGGGTGAATCTTAGGCATGTTTGCAGAGGTCTAGTTGCAGTTGAGAAGGTCTAGTGTACTGGTGTTCTTTTTATACACACCTGAGACCTAATTGATCCGTTATTAGTCACAGGTGAAGCTCATATAACAAGGCGACAACACTTATGTCTTGGCAAAAATTGACTCAATGGGCTTTACCAAGCTGTGAATATTAGAATACTTATTGTCAGTTTCGTTTTGCACTGAAACATTATTACAAAAGCTGTTGTGATTAAAATGACCCAAAATCTTGATTAGAAATATATTTTAGCGGCACTTCAGGTCAATTTGTACACAAGTGACAAGACTTTTGTCAGGGACTGTATAAATATATATATATATATATATATATATATAATCTTAATAGTATGAAAATACTAAGGTGTCTGTTTATGAAGCAGTGAAAAAATTTCACTGCTTCATTCTCCGGCATTCTCAAAGGAGAGCTTTCTCCTCTGGGTGTCAGTTTATGAAGCTTTGTAGATTGCTTCTCCTTTGGAGGAGTGAAGTGATCTACAAACGCTTCAACCAGTGGAGAATGGCCCCTGATACTGGAATCTCATGAGACTTTAAGAGATTACAGTACCAGAAATTCACAGAAACACAGAGATGTCAGTTTATTAAGCAGTGATAAATTATCACTGCTCGGTACATGGACAGACGTCATGGTTAATGCTAATAAAATAAAGAGTCCCCCTACATAATATATACAGTGGGGACGGAAAGTATTCAGACCCCCTTAAATTTTTCACTCTTTGTTATATTGCAGCCATTTGCTAAAATCATTTAAGTTTATTTTTTTTCCTCATTAATGTACACACAGCACCCCATATTGACAGAAAAACACAGAATTGTTGACATTTTGGCAGATTTATTAAAAAAGAAAAACTGAAATATCACATGGTCCTAAGTATTCAGACCCTTTGCTGTGACACTCATATATTTAACTCAGGTGCTGTCCATTTCTTCTGATCATCCTTGAGATGGTTCTACACCTTCATTTGAGTCCAGCTGTGTTTGATTATAGTGATTGGACTTGGTTAGGAAAGCCACACACCTGTCTATATAAGACCTTACAGCTCACAGTGCATGTCAGAGCAAATGAGAATCATGAGGTCAAAGGAACTGCCTGAAGAGCTCAGAGACAGAATTGTGGCAAGGCACAGATCTGGCCAAGGTTACCAAAAACTTTCTGCAGCATTTAAGGTTCCTAAGAGCACAGTGGCCTCCATAATCCCTAAATGGAAGATGTTTTGGACAACCAGAACCATTCCTAGAGCTGGCCGTCTGGCCAAACTGAGCTATCGGGGGAGAAGAGCCTTGGTGAGAGAGGTAAAAAAGAACCAAAAGATCACTGTGGCTGAACTCCAGAGATGCAGTCGGGAGATGGGAGAAAGTTGTAGAAAGTCAACCATCACTGCAGCCCTCCACCAGTCGGGGCTTTATGGCAGAGTGGTCCGACGGAAGCCTCTCCTCAGTGCAAGACACATGAAAGCCTGCATGGAGTTTGCTAAAAAAAACACCTGAAGGACTCCAAGATGGTGAAATAAGATTCTTTGGTCTGATGAGACCAAGATAAAACTTTTTGGCCTTTATTCTAAGCGGTATGTGTGGCGAAAACCAGGCACTGCTCATCACCTGTTCAATACAGTCCCAACAGTGAAGCATGGTGGTGGCAGCATCATGCTGTGGGGGTGTTTTTAGCTGCAAGGACAGGACAACTGGTTGCAATCGAGGGAAAGATGAATGCGGCCAAGTACAGGGATATCCTGGATGAAAACTTTCTCCAGAGTGCTCAGGACCTCAGACTGGGCCGAAGGTTTACCTTCCAACAAGACAATGACCCTAAGCACACAGCTAAAATAACGAAGGAGTGGCTTCACAACAACTCCGTGACTATTCTTGAATGGTCCAGCCAGAGCCCTGACTTAAACCCAATTGAGCATCTCTGGAGAGACCTAAAGATGGCTGTCCACCAACGTTTACCATCCAACCTGACAGAACTGGAGAGGATCCTCAAGGAGGAATGGCAGAGGATCCCCAAATCCAGGTGTGAAAAACTTGTTGCATCTTTCCCAAAAAGACTCATGGCTGTATTAGATCAAAAGGGTGCTTCTACTAAATACTGAGCAAAGGGTCTGAATACTTAGGACCATGTGATATTTCAGTTTTTCTTTTTTAATAAATCTGCAAAAATGTCAACAATTCTGTGTTTTTCTGTCAATATGAGGGGTTCTGTGCGTACATTAATGAGGAAAAAAAATGAACTTAAATGATTTTAGCAAATGGCTACAATATAACAAAGAGTGAAAAATTTAAGGGGGTCTGCATACTTTCTGTCCCCACTGTATATATATATACGTTATATATATATATATATATATATATATATATATATATATATATACACACACACACACACATTATACAGTATCTCACAAAAGTGAGTACACCCCTCACATTTTTGTAAATATTTTATTATATCTTTTCATGTGACAACACTGAAGGAATGACCCTTTACTACAATGTAAAGTAGTGAGTGTACAGCTTGTATAACAGTGTAAATTTGCTGGCTGTCCTCTCAATAACTCAATACACAGATGTTAATGTCTAAACCGTTGACAACAAAAATGAGTACACCCCTAAGTGAAAATGTCCAAATTGGGCCCAAAGTGTCAATATTTAGTGTGACCGACAATATTTTCCGGCACTGCCTTAACCCTCTTGGGCATGGAGTTCACCAGAGCTACACAGGTTGCCACTGGAGTCCTCTTCCACTCCTTCATGATAACATCACGGAGCTGGTGGATGTTAGAGACCTTGCGCTCCTCCACCTTCCGTTTGAAGATGCCCCACAGATGCTCAATAGGGTTTAGGTCTGGAGACATGCTTGGCCAGTCCATCACCTTTACCCTCAGCTTCTTTAGCAAGGCAGTGGTCCCAGTTTTTGAAGGGAGGGGATCATGCTCTGCTTTAGTATATCACAGTACATATTGGCATTCATGGTTCCCTCATTGAACTGTAGCTCCTCAGTGCCGGCAGCACTCATGCACCCCCAGACCATGACACTCCCACCACCATGCTTGACTCTAGGCAAGACACACTTGTCTTTGTACTCCTCACCTGGTTGCCGCCACACACGCTTGACACCATCTGAACCATCTGAATCTTGGTCTCATCGGACCACAGGACATGGTTCCAGTAATCCATGTCCTTAGTCTGCTTGTCTTCAGCAAACTGTTTGCGGGCTTTCTTGTGCATCATCTTTAGAAGAGGTTTCCTTCTGGGATGGCAGCCATGCAGACCAACTGGATGCAATGTGCGGCGTATGGTCTGAGCACTGACAGGCTGACCCCCCACCCCTTCAACCTCTGCAGCAATGCTGGCAGCATTCATATGTCTATTTCCCAAAGACAACCTCTGGATATGACACTGGGCACGTGCACTCAACTTCTTTGGTCGACCATGGCGAGGCCTGTTCTGAAGTGGAACCTGTCCTGTTAAACCACTGTATGGTCTTGGCCACCGTGCTGCAGCTCAGTTTCAGGGTCTTGGCAATCTTCTTATAGCCTAGGCCATCTTTATGTAGACCAACAATTCTTTTTTCAGATCCTCAGAGAGTTCTTTGCCATGAGGTGCCATGTTAAACTTCCAGTGACCAGTATGAGAGAGTGAGAGTGATAACACCAAATTTAACACACCTGCTCCCCATTCACACCTGAGACCTTGTAACACTAACGAGTCACATGACACCAGGGAAGGAAAATGGCTAATTGGGCCCAATTTGGACATTTGCACTTAGGGGTGTACTCACTTTTGTTGCCAGCGGTTTAGACATTAATGGCTGTGTGTTGAGTTATTTTGAGGAGATAGCAAATTTACACTGTCATACAAGCTGTACAC
This sequence comes from Lithobates clamitans, assembly GCA_037952925.1. Lineage (NCBI taxonomy): Eukaryota > Metazoa > Chordata > Amphibia > Anura > Ranidae > Lithobates > Lithobates clamitans. The sequence goes on along the minus strand of JBBGZY010000100.1, from coordinate 4,060,581 downwards.
TCAATACTTTACATTGTAGCAAAGTGTCATTTCTTCAGTGTTGTCACATGAAAAGATAGAATAAAATATTTACAAAAATGTGAGGGGTGTACTCACTTTTGTGAGATACTGTATATATATACAGTGGGGACTGAAAGTTTGGGCACCCCAGGTAAAAATGTGTATTAATGTGCATAACGAAGCCAAGGAAAGATGGAAAAATCTCCAAATGGCATCAAATTACAGATTAGACATTCTTATAATATGTCAAAAAAAGTTGGATTTTATTTCCATCATTTACACTTTCAAAATTACAGAAAACAAAAAAATGGCGCCTGCAAAAGTTTGGGCACCCTGCAGAATTTATAGCATGCACTGCCCCCTTTGCAAAGCTGAGACCTGCCAGTGTCATGGATTGTTCTCAATCATCATCTGGGAAGACCAGGTGATGTCAATCTCAAATGTTTTAAATGGCCAGACTCATCTGACCTTGCCCCAACAATCAGCACCATGGCTTCTTCCAAGCAGTTGTCTAGAAAACTGAAAATAGTTGACGCTCACAAGGCTGGAGAAGGCTATAAGAAGATAGCAAAGCGTTTTCAGATGTCAAAATTCTCTGTTCGGAATGTAATTAAGAAATGGCAGTCACCAGGAACAGTGGAAGTTAAAGCAAGATCTGGAAGACCAAGAAAAATATCAGACAGAACAGCTCGCAGGATTGTGAGAAAAGCAATTCAAAACCCACGTTTGACTTTCCCTCCAGAAAGATCTGCCAGACACTGGAGTTCCACTATAAAGAGATACTTGTACAAAGATGGTCTTCATGGAAGAGTCATCAGAAGAAAACCTTTTCTACGTCCTCACCACAAAAATCAGCGTTTGAACTTTGCAAATGAACATATAGACAAGCCTGAGGCATTTTGGAAACAAGTTCTGTGGACCGATGAGGTTAAAATAGAACTTTTTAGCCGGAATGAGCAAAGGTACGTTTGGAGAAGAAAGGGCACAGAATTGAATGAAAAGAACCTCTGTCCGGGAGGAGGGGGAAACTAAAAAACCAGATCCAACTGCACGTGCTCCGGTTAACCTGTGTGTGACAATGCTATATCCTACGTTTAACTGGTGCTCAGTCGCTACTCATAGCATGTTATACCGCAGATATATTGGAAGTCCGATACTTTCTGTTCTGTTTATTCTAAGGAAAGGGAGCCTCAGGCTGGGTGCACAGAAATCCGTCTTATTTTATTTATTGCTCTTTTATTATTTCCTCTTTTATCACGCTATCAGATGCAAAAACATAAAGAAAAATCTGTTACTGATACAGGCTAGCACTGACTGGGTGGGGGACGTTGCTGGGAGGGGGGAGCGGAAAAGGGAAGCTGAAAAACTAGACTTAAACGTGCGCACTTTAATTGCTACGTCCATAACACCAGCGCGTCCCGGTCCCACCGGGTGTTTACTGGACAAATATAATATGCTATATAACGCACCCCTGCTGTTTAACCTTCCTACATCGTCCCGCTACAATGGAGCTAAAAGCTACATTAACATACTAAAATATAAGCACAAACAACAATGCCTAAAATATCACTGAAGTTCCTTACATGGAACGTGAGGGGATTACGCGATAAGATTAAACGGGCGGCAGCCCTTGCATTTATTAAAAAGCAAAGAGCGGATGTGGTGACCCTGGTGGAGACCCACATTGAGGGTAGACTTCAGATGACACTGCGTCGCCCGTGGGTGGGTTGGGCATTCCACTCGACCCATACATCACACTCGAGAGGTGTCTCGGTACTTATCGCAAAAACAGTGCACTTTGAATTATGCGAGCTACACACTGATCCACAAGGTAGATTTATATTTATATCCGCTAAATTACACGGGGAACCCTTTTTGATCCTAGCTGTCTATGTCCCTCCCCCATTTTCCACTTCCATACTACTAGAGGGAATCTCCTTTATAGCAAAATACCCAACAGCTCAGATAATATGGATGGGAGATTTCAATAGTACACTCAATGAGGAACTGGACAGACTGAGACCAACTCCACTTGCTACAAACCCCCCCAGAGATACTAAACTTGCCAGGCTTTTCTCACCTTTTCACTTGATGGACACCTGGAGGCATAAACACCCGCACACACGTAAATACTCCTGCTTCTCAGCAACACACAATACCATGTCAAGAATTGACTTTATTTTTATATCCCAAAATCTGTTAGCACGTCTCCTTGAGACAGAGTTTGGTCCTAGACTGCTCTCGGATCACGCTCCATACTGGATCACCCTCACCTTCCATATAGATAAACCACCAACTTCATGGCGCCTTAATCCGTTCTGGCTGACATTGTTGCCAGAGGATGACGACTTGTCGGCCGAATGGGAGACCTTCTTTCGGGAAAACACAAACACTGCCTCTTTTCCGATAGTATGGGAAACTTTTAAAATACACGCCAGGGCTACCCTAATAACTCGCATCAACAAGATCAAAGCAAACTCATCAGATATATATGAGAGGGCGGAGACTGAATTCTCACGCATAGAACACATATATCAAAATGACCCATCCCAAGCTAATGCCTCCCACTTAAAACTACAATCTAGGATCATGAACCAACTCCAATACGAAAAAGCAAGACAGAAATTATTTTTTGCCAAACAGAAATATTTTGAGCAGGGTGAGAGAGCTGGAAAACTTCTGGCGTTTCTAGCTCGAAATGAGGACAAACCCCCAGTGGTAATTGCACTACATAGCCCAGAGGGGCAAAAAATCACAGATCCTCCTGTTGTGTCATCCAAATTTAGGGAGTTCTTTATGGACTTATACAATTCTAGGACCCAAGAGGGACCAGATGATATGATCTCCTTTCTGGAAGGAGTAGCATTCCCTCAACTTACGCTTGAACAAAGGGAACTTCTAGAGGCCCCTCTCACTAAAGAAGAAATAGACGCCGCAATTGCAAGCTTTGCCAAATCTAAATCCCCTGGCTCAGATGGGTTACCCATAGAATTTTACTCACATTACAATGAAATAATCACCCCCAAACTGCTTACCCTTTATAATGTCATGTTTCAACAATTCACCCTCCCACCCTCCATGGGTGAGGCCACAATTGTCTTGATACCTAAACCGGGCAAGGACTTGGGTCACCCGGAATCCTACCGCCCTATCTCATTACTACAGGCTGATATTAAGATTCTGGCCAAAATTCTAGCCATGCGACTCAATCAAGTGATACTCAACCTTATACATGCTGACCAGGCAGGTTTTATGCCGGGACGTAACACTTCCTTTAACCTACGGAAATTATTTATAAACCTGCAGGCCACACACGAGAATGTAGGCACAAGAGTGATAGTCACCCTTGATACTGCCAAGGCTTTCGACTCGGTTGAGTGGGGATACCTCTGGTGCTGTCTTGAACGATATGGTTTTGGTCCAAACTTTATTCAATGGGTACAATTACTATACCAGAACCCCACGGCCAGAGTGGTGGCAAATGGATGGCCGTCTCAGAAGTTCGACCTCCACAGAGGCACGAGACAGGGCTGCCCATTGTCCCCACTACTGTACGCTCTGGCTGCGGAACCACTGGCCGTCTCTATCCGGACAGACCCAGAGATTATAGGATTAAAAACTGGAACCCTCACCGAAAAAATCAGCATGTACGCTGATGACACACTACTTTATCTGGCGGACCCAGGTCCTTCCCTCCACCGGGCTCTTCAGACAATTGAACGTTTTGGGAAATTCTCGGGCCTCAAAATAAATTGGGGGAAATCCCAAGTTTTACCAATAGACACTTTCCCACCCACGGAATTCCAAGCCACCCTACCATTACAAAGAGTAGACACAATTAAATACTTAGGAATAAATACCTCCAAAAATCCAGCAGACTACATAACACTAAACATTAAACCATTATATTCCCTTATTAAAACTAAAACACAATCGTGGACTAGACTACCCTTAGGAGTATGGGGCCGCATTAACCTTATAAAAATGATACTACTCCCTAAAATATTATATATACTCTGGCACACCCCAACATATATACCTCTAAAACACTTTAAAATAATGGAGTCCCTTCTCAAGCCCTTTGTGTGGGGAAAAAATAGACACAAGATTGCATGGCACACCCTCAAAAACCCAACAGACATGGGGGGTACAGCACTTCCGGACCTTAATCACTACTATATTGCGTCCCAACTCTCCCAACTTTACCATATAGATAAGGTGGACAGTGAGAGATTCCGGATGCTAATCTGCCCACAATGGGCCCAAGGAACCTCAGATTCCATATATGCTATCACTGTGGGCACTAAGACCAACGAAGGTAACACACACAAAACATCCCTGTTGTATCAATACAGACGCATCTGGGAACTCGCAAACAGCAAACTCAATATACCCAGACACAACGACTTCACTCCCTTATGGTGCAACAGAGACCTACAAGAGCTCCATAATATTCATGACCCGAAACCTTGGTTGGAGAGGGGTATACTCTACTTACATCATGTCTGGTCAAACGGAACCCTTAAAAACTTTGACACCCTTAAGGAGGAATTCCATCTAGCCAACAATATGGTATTCAGATTCCTCCAATTGAGACACGCATTACAGGCACAATTTCCGCAACCCCCACCACAGTCAGCCCCAAATCCCCTAATAGCAATCATAAAAGACACAGACCCAAAAAAATTAATATCCTGTTTCTACAACATGCTCACTATCCCAATAGCCACAAAAATAATATACGGCCTCAAATCCCGCTGGGAAAGGGATCTGGGTAACCTAGAAGATGAGGAATGGGAAGAAGCACTGGACACATGTAAGGAGGTATCTCCCAAACTGTCAGACAGGTTGACACAATTAAATATAATACACCGTACATACCTAACCCCGCATAGGATAGCCAGATACAAACACAACTGTCCAACATTGTGCCCAATGTGTAGGTCCACAGAGAGTTCGTTCTACCATCTCCTCTGGTCATGCCCTCAGATACAGGGCCTATGGAAACAGATAGTGACCTTCCTTCATGACAACATGGGCTCACCTGTGACACTGGACCCCAAACAATGCCTGTTGGGTGTGTTCCCAAACCCACTGGAAAAATACACCAAGGTATTTCTACAGGAGACCCTGTTCTCATGCAGAAAGATAATAGCTAGGAAATGGTTGCGTCCCATACCACCCGAGACTAAAGAATGGAAAGCAGAGGTAAATGGGACACTCCCATATAAACGGGTGATATACATCAATAGAGGATGCCCAGACAAATACAATAGAATATGGGATCGATGGCTACAGGACTCGGAAACCTGCTCATGACCAATATAAATTTCTATGCACTGGAGAAATACCTCTCCTCAACGAAAATACTATAATTATACCCTATATTAAACGATAATAACAATAGAGAACATCAGAAGAAATGTACTACAGATCACTCATGTATGTAACCATCTTTATATCACGTACAATTACATTGCAATGTATACATGTATAAATACGTGCAAATGATATGACTTGTATGTATTCTGATTTACAATAAAAAACTTTGTTGGAAAAGAACCTCTGTCCAACTGTTAAGCATGGGGGGGGAATCAATCATGCTTTGGGGTTGTATTGCAGCCAGTGGCACAGGAAACATTTCACGAGTAGAAGGAAAAATGGATTCAATAAAATTTCAGCAAATTTTGGATGGTAACTTGATGTCATCTGTGAAAAAGCTGAAGTTAAAGAGAGGATGGCTTCTACAAATGGATAATGATCCTAAACACACCTCAAAATCCACGGGGGATTACATCAAGAGGCGTAAACTGAAGGTTTTGCCATGGCCTTCACAATCTCCTGACCTCAACATTATTGAAAATCTATGGATAGACCTTAAAAGAGCAGTGTGTGACAGACAGCCCAGAAATCTCAAAGAACTGGAAGACTTTTGTAAGGAAGAATGGGCAAAGATACCTCAAACAAGAATTAAAAGACTCTTGGCTGGCTACAAAAAGCGTTTACAAGCTGTGATACTTGCCAAAGGGGGCAGTACAAGATATTAACTCTGCAGGGTGCCCAAACTTTTGCAGACGCCATTTTTTTGTTTTCTGTAATTTTGAAAGTGTAAATGATGGAAGTAAAATCCAACTTTTTTTTGACATATTATAAGAAGGTCTAATATGTAATTTGATGTCATTTGGACATTTTTCCATCTTTCCTTGGCTTCATTATGCACATTAATACACATTTTTACCTGGGGTGCCCAAACTTTCGATCCCCACTGTATATACACACATTATATATATAGTTACTGTCGTGGGGGGGGTCTGATCGAGGTAGAAGGAAATGAATAATCTTCCTTCTTCCTTCCTTTAGATCCCCCGGGGATGCTCTCATCACTCCCCGATTCTCCATCTCTGAGCTGGTGAATCAGGGAGGGTGAATTCTGACACAGATCACCAGTGAAGTGCTGAAATCGCAGCTTCATAAACTGGCCGTTTCTGTGTCAGTCAATAAGGATTCTCAGTTTGCGGAGATCATTAGCAGGAGAACATGTTCAAACACATTCTCCCCCAATTATCTCTGTATCAAAAACTGTTTATTGACTGTGATCAGTGGCGATCCTTGGGGTCACCGCTGTTCACTGCTTCATAAACGGACACCTATGTCTCAATAAAAGATTTGATCCAAAACATATTTTTTATTTTACAAGCAATATTTTTCTCTGCTTCAACATAAAAAACAAAATTCTAATCTAAAGCTTAACGCTATTTAAATAGTCCTAGGTATAGAATCATCAAGGCACAGTTACTTAAAGTGGTGTTCCGGCCGAAATTATACTTTTTAAATAAAAATACCCCTATAATAGACAAGCTTAATATATTCTAGTAAAGTTAGTCTGTAAACTAAGGTCTGTTTTGTTAGTTTATAGCAGTAGTCTGTTATTTTATAAACTTACAGCAGGCCGTGGCCATCTTAAGTCTGGGCATCTGAAGCCAGACTGTATTTCTTCCTGGATCTCATCCTTACAGATCTCGCACATGCTCAGTGTAGCACAAGCAGTGTAATAGGTTTCAGGTCAGGTTTCCATAGCAACGGCAGTTGCAGAGGAAGTTTCTGCCCCTTCCCAGAAGGCTTTGCAAACAGGAAATGATGCGATGGGCCGCGGCCAGGGAGGAGGAAGTGAAAAATGAATACAGCAGATATACAGTAAGTGCTGAGAAAAAAACATTAAAAATATCCAATTCATTTACAGTGCACAGTTTAGTGAGGGATGCTGAAGAGTTGTAAAAGTGGGTGGAACTCCACTTTAAATATTTCATTGCTTGGGAACAGAATCTTTAAACAACCTTCCACCAACAACACAGATATGTTAATTTTTTTTAACATCTCGCACAAACTGCTACTTTTAGATAAGCAAAGGCCAGGCTCTGCCTATAATATTTATTTACTTTAACCCTTACATATTCATCAAAGATGTGTACAGTTGTTAAAATCAGATTTAAACCCATCAATTTGACAGTTTGCCAAAACAGTTACAGTCAAGGCATGCCCTGAGTGATAACTTTCACAACGGCTTACACTCTCAACCAAACTGTCATAACTGATCACATGTATAGCATCATGGAAACTCAAAATCAAATAGAGGCTAAGATGGCAGCTTCCTTGTCTGTAAAGGATAGGAGGGGTTAGTTCTGCTTTAGGTTTTGAATCACCAGACCCACCAAAAATATGTTACTATTTGTTTAACCACTTGCCGACCAGCCGCCGTCATTATACTGCTGCAGGTCGCCACGATCCCGTGAACCGTCGTAGCTACACGTTGGTCCCTTTTAACAGGGTTGGCAGGTGCAAGTGCACCCGCTGCACAGCGGAGGTGTTGATGCTCGTGACAGGTGGTCGCAATGACTGAAAAAAGCCTTTGAAAATTTGTTTGCAATAACTCCATCAGTATCACCAGCAAAGCAGCTTCATTATTATCCCATTAAAGAAGAAGAAAATATGTGCTGCATTTCAAGATTTCATAATTTGCCACGTCACAAATGTTAATTCTCCATTATGAACATTAGTTTACAAGACCGTCCGCTTCTGGCTCGTCCTTGCTTCCGAGCATGGGTGTTTGTACTTTGGACTTTTGTCCAACGGACTTGCGTACACACGCTTGGAAAAACCCACAACAGACATTTGTCCGTGGAAAATTTATGAACCTGCCATCCAACATTTGTCCATGGAAAGTTGGCCATCAATTGTCCGATGGAGCATACACACGGTTGGATTTTCCACCAACAGCCTGTCATCACACATTTCCCCTTGGAAAATCCAGTCATGTGTATGAGGTTTTAGAGTCATTACCCACCACTATCTGAATTCTGGATTGAGAAGGGAGAAAAAAATGCTAATTATACATACTTTTATTTAATCTCTGCTGTATGTACATCTATTTTTTTTTATTCCTCCCCTGTAGTATAATATACTGTATATACTGTATATATAGGTGGATAAAATGTTGACAATTGCATTTGATTAATAGTTGGATACTAGGAACAATTTGCACTGTAATTAATAGCAGCCAGTCAAGTGCCACCTTGAGTATTGTGCTGTCAAATAAATTATAGTTGACATAATTCGTTATCTGGAGCTTGGCTGGAGGTGGCAGGAGAAATATACTGAGTTAAGTTATTTAAAAAGATGTACAAATCTGTAAATTTAAAGCTGTGCTATTTATTAGTTAGTGACATGTCATTCCTATTTTTGCACCAGTAAAAATGTATTATAAATCTAATTTATAGCTCTCACAATGAGTAGTAATTACAATAGGTTGCACAAGTATTTTCCATATTCAGAGATAGACTGCTGGATAAGTCAATGTAAACTAAGTTGTTCCCTCATTCATGTTTCATGTTTATAACCATAAGCCAGTGGTTCTCAACTGCTGTCCTCAGGACCCACTAACAGGCCAGATTTTAAGTATTACCTTGGGGAGATGCAGACTTGAATAATGCAATCACTAAGCAGCAAATGGTATCACCTGCGATGTACACTCAGGTCCATAAATATTGGGACATCGACACAATTCTAATCTTTTTGGCTCTATACACCACCACAATGGATTTGAAATTAAACAAACAAGATGTGCTTTAACTGCAGACTTCCAGCTTTAATTTGAGGGTATTTACATCCAAATCAGGTGAACGGTGTAGGATTTACAACAGTTTGTATATGTGCCTCCCACTTTTTAAGGGACCAAAAGTAATGGGACAGATTAACAATCATCTATCAAACTTTCACTTTTTAATACTTGGTTGCAAATCCTTTGCATTCAATTACAGCCTGAAGTCTGGAATGCATAGACATCACCAGACGCTGGGTTTCATCCCTGGTGATGCTCTGCCAGACCTCTACTGCAACTGTCTTCAGTTCCTGCTTATTCTTGGGGCATTTTCCCTTCAGTTTTGTCTTCAGCAAGTGAAATGCATGCTCAATCAGATTCAGGTCAGGTGATTGACTTGGCCATTGCATAACATTCCACTTCTTTCCCTTAAAAAACTCTTTGGTTGCTTTAGCAGTATGCTTCGGGTCATTGTCCATCTGCATTGTGAAGTACCGTCCAATGAGTTCTGAAGCATTTTGCTGAATATGAGCAGATAATATTGCCCGAAACACTTCAGAATTCATCCTGCTGCTTTTGTCAGCAGTCACATCATCAATAAATACAAGAGAACCAGTTCCATTGGCAGCCATACATGCCCACGCCATGACACTACCACCACCATGCTTCACTGATGAGGTGGTATGCTTTGGATCATGAGCAGTTTCTTTCCTTCTCCATACTCTTCTCTTCTCATCACTCTGGTACAAGTTGATCTTGGTCTCATCTGTCCATAGGATGTTGTTCCAGAACTGTGAAGGCTTTTTTAATGTTGTTTGGCAAACTCTAATCTGGACTTTCCTGTTTTTGAGGCTCACCAATGGTTTACATCTTGTGGTGAACCCGCTGTATTCACTCTGGTGAAGTCTTCTCTTGATTGTTGACTTTGACACACATACACCTACCTTCTGGAGAGTGTTTTTGATTTGGCCAACTGTTGTGAAGGGTGTTTTCTTCACCAGGAAAGGAATTCTTCGGTCATCCACCACAGTTTTCCGTGGTCTTCCAGGTCTTTTGGTGTCACTGAGCTCACTGGTGCATTCTTTCTTTTTTAGGATGTTCCAAACAGTTGATTTGGCCACACCTAATGTTTTTGCTATCTCCCTGATGGGTTTGTTTTGTTTTTTCAGCCTAATGATGGCTTGCTTCACTGATAGTGACAGCTCTTTGGATCTCATATTGAGAGTTGACAGCAACAGATTCCAAATGCAAATAGCACACTTGAAATGAACTCTGGACCGTTTATCTGCTCCTTGTAAATGGGATAATGAGGGAATAACACATACCTGGCCATGGAACAGCTGAGCAGCCAATTGTCCCATTACTTTTGGTCCCTTAAAAAGTGGGAGGCACATATACAAACTGTTGTAATTCCTACACCGTTCACCTGATTTGGATGTAAATACCCTCAAATTAAAGCTGAAAGTCTGCAGTTAAAGCAAATCTTATTTGTTTCATTTCAAATTGTGGTGGTGTATAGAGCCAAAAAGATAAGAATTGTGTTGATGCCCCAATATTTATGGACCTGACTTTATTTCAGTTATCTTGCAAACCTGACCTGTTAGTGGGTCCTGAGGACAGGAGTTGAGAACCACTGCCATAAGCAAACATGCTTTAGCAACATTTGCCACTTTGAGTATTGTGCTGTCAAATAAATTTTATTTAACATAATTTGTTATTTGGAGCTTGGCTTGGCTGAAGGCGGCTGGAGAACTATACTGAGTTAAGCTATACCAAGTTGTTTCAGGAAGTAAATAAATGGTCATTTTTATTATAGCCAAAAGCTAACATGCTGACAGTGAAAAATATTGGATTAACTATTTGAATGCATTCAAAATAATTGCATCTCTACAAGAAATGCACCCTGACCCTCAAAAGTAAAAGGACCTTTATTTATCAAAGAATGGAACCAACCATGTATTTGGTTGTTCTGCTTTTAAACGGTATATAAATGATTGGGTTGTGTTTTCTAATGATTATATGGGAGCCTATACATGTATTACTATATGCAAAAATGGAAAATAAAAATTTGGTCACATAAATCTGCAGTTATACAAAGTCAGAATGACCAAACATAACCTCAGTAAAGCACACCTCTACTAAGAAAAACATGTAGCCTATTATTGGTAATCTCTTTATGAAACCCTAATTACCTGGCTGTCTCTGTTTTTGTTTTTGTACTGACCATGAACAAATGAAGTCATAGCAAGCTCAGAACTCCTAACTTGCATAAAGCTTTGTATCTGCATATAAGCATGGCAACTAGCATTTTAGAAGGTCAGGTCAGCAACGGCAGTCTACTCTACAGGTTCACTCTCTATATACATTGGATATAAAAAGTCTACACACCCCTGTTAAAATGTCAGGTTTCTATAGTGTAAAAAAATGAGACAAAGATAAATTATTTCCACCTTTTTCCACCTTTAATGTGACCTATAAACTGTACAACTCAATTGAACAACAAACTGAAATCTTTTAGGTGGAGGGAAGTAAAAATAAAAAAATAAAATAATATGGTTGCATAAGTGTGCACACCCTTAACCACTTAAGCCCTGGACCATTTGGCTGGCCAAAGACCAGAGCACTTTTTGCAATTTGGCACTGCGTCGCTTTAACTGACAATTGCGCGGTCGTACATCGTTGCACCCAAACAAAATTGAGGTCCTTTTTTCCCACAAATAGAGCTTTTTATTTGGTGGTATTTAATCGCCTCTGTGGTTTTTATTTTTTGCGCTATAAACAAAAAAAGAGCGTAAATTTAAAAAAAAAAAATTATTTTTTACTTTTTGCTATAATAAATATCCCCAAAAAATATATAAAAAAACATTTGTTTTCCTCAGTTTAGGCCGATACATTTTCTTCTACATATTTTTAGTAAAAAAAATTTCAATAAGCATATATTGTTTGGTTTGTGCAAAAGTTATAGCATCTACAAAATCGGGGATAGTTTTAATGCTTTTTTATTATTCATTTTTTTTTTTACTAGTAATGGCGGTGATCTGCGATTTTTATCGAGACTGTGACATTATGGCGGACACGTCGGACAATTTTGCCACATTTTTGGGACCATTGGCATTTTAACAGCGATCAATTCAATAAAATTGCATTGATTACTGTAAAAATGTCACTGGCAGTGAATGGGTTAACCACTAGGGGGCAGTGAAGGAGTTAAGTGTATCCTAGTACGTGTTCTAACTGAAGGGGGGATGGGACTGTGCAGGGGAGATGACAGATCGTCTGTTCATACTCTGTATGAACAGACTGTTCTGCCCTCAGAGAACCGGTAACTGCGTGTTCACACACACAGATCCTAGTTCTCGATGTGCACCGAGCGACCGTTGGGCACTTGCATCAGCTCCGTGGGCGAGCAGGGGGGTGCGAGAACGCTAGTGGCCGTCTATGGTACCGATGTACCATGGCGGCGACTTGCGCAGCCAAGCCATGTTGCCGCAGTACAACTGCGGCTGCTGGTCAGCATGCAGTTAAACTAATACTTTGTCGAAACACCTTTTGATTTTATTACAGCACTAAGTCTTTTTGGGTATGAGTCTATCAGCATGGCACATGTTGACTTGGCAATATTTGCCCACTCTACTTTGCAAAAACACTCCAAAGCTGTTGGATTGCAAGGGCATCTCCTGCACACAGCCCTCTTCAGATCACCCCACAGATTTTCAATGGGAGTCAGGTCTGGGCTCTGGCTGGGCCATTTCAAAACTGTAATCTTCTTCTGGTGAAGCCATTCCTTTGTTGATTTGGATGTATGCTTTGGGTCATTGTCATGATGAAAGATAAAGTTCCTCTTCGTGTTCATTTTTATAGAAGAGGCCTGAAGGTTTTGTGCTAATATTGACTGGTATTTGAAACTGTTCATAATTTTCTCTACCTTGACTAAGGCCCTTGTTCCATGCTTCACTGTGGGTATGGCGCTCTTTTGGTGATGTGCAGTGTTGTTTTTGTGCCAAACATATCTTTTAGAATTATGGCCAAAAACTTCAACCTTGGTTTCATCAGACCATAACACATTTTTCCACATGCTTTTGGGAGGCTTCAGATGTGTTTTTGCAAAATTTAGCCAGGCGTGGATGTTTTTCTTCCTAAGAAAAGGCTTCCATCTTCCCACTCTACCCCATAGCCCAGACATTTGAAAAATATGGGAGATTGTTGTCACATGTACCACACAGCCAGTACTTGCCATATATTCCTGCAGCTCCTTCAATGTTGCCTCTTGCCTCAATATAGGCCTCTTGGCAGCCTCCCTGACCAGTTTTCTTCTTGTCTTTTCATCAATTTTGGAGGAACGTCCAGTTCTTGGTAATGTCACTGTTATACCATTTTCTCCACTTGACGATGAGTGTCTTCACTGTGTTCCATGGTATATCTAATGCCTTGGAAATTATTTCGTACCTTTCTCCTGACTGATACCTTTTAACAATGAGATCCCTCTGATGTGTTCGAAGCTCTCTGCAAACCATGGCTTTTGCTGTAGGATGCGACTAAGAAAATGTCAGGAAAGACCTACTAAAACAGCTTAACCTTATTTGGAGTTAATTGGAGGCACTTTAAATGATGGCAGGTGTTTACTGACTCCTATTTAACATGAGTTTGAATGTCATTGCTTAAAGTGATTGTAAACCTTTATGTTTTATTTTTTTTAAATAACAAACATGTCATACTTACCTCCACAGTACAGCTCGTTTTGCAATGGGTGGCCCCGTTTATCGTCTTCTGGGTTCCCTTGGTGGCTCTTGTGGCTCCTCCTTGCATCAGATAACCCCCTAGGAGAAGCACTCTCCTAGGGGGTTACCTGCGGGCGCGCTCCCGAGTCCAGCATTTGCGCCAATAGACACGAATACCAGACTCAGCCCCACCCCCGGTGCCCACGTCATTGTATTTGATTGACAGCAGCGGAAGCTAATGGCTGTGCTGCTATCAATCTATCCAATCAAGAGCCAGGACCCCATGCAGAGAGGGAGAGCACGTCTCCATAGGATGCAGTAAGGTGAAAAATCACTAGCGTTTACAACCCCTTTAATTCTGAACACAGCTACATCCCCAGTTGTAAGACTTGTGCAACCATATTATTTTAGTTTTTTATTTCTATTACCCCCCCCCCCAAAAGATTTCAAAGTTGTACAGTTTATAGGTCACATTAAAGGTGTAAAAAGTTCTGAAATGTTTTATCATTGTCTTATTTTTTTACATGACAGAAACCTATCATTTACATCATTTACCTACAGGGATGTGTAGACTTTTTATATCCACTGTATTTCCTTTAAGGTTTTGCAATGGAAATTTCTGATTAGGGGTAATATCAAAAGCAAGGTAAGGGGGAAACAGAGAGAAGCTTCCATTATTCCAAGACGTTTTTTAAATTAAGCGCAATACTCTGCATCCCTTTGGTCTTAAGAGGGAAACAGACACCAGCCTTTCAATGCTCTGCACAATGTACTTACATACACAGTAATTATTATTATTGTTAAGTGTTTTTCGTTACAGGATTTTTTTTCTTTTGTTTGTTTACAATAGATTGTATCAATGTTATTTTGTTTAATGCCCCGTACACACGGTCGGACATTGATCGGACATTCCGACAACAAAATCCTAGGATTTTTTCCGACGGATGTTGGCTCAAACTTGTTTTGCCTACACACGGTCGCACAAAGTTGTCGGAATTTCCGATCGACAACCACGCGGTCACGTACACCACGTATGACGAGACTAGAAAAGGCCGGTTCAGAACCAAGCGCGGCACCCTTTGGGCTCCTTTTGCTAATCTCGTGTTAGTAAAAGTTTGGTGAGAGACGATTCGCGCTTTTTCAGACTCGTGGCTTTCAGATCGTTTTCTACCGTTCATTTTTGCTTGTGGGTTTGTATCTGCTCTTCAGTGCGTGCAAGCAAGTTCCGCGTGACTTTAAGGAGTCATTGTATTCTTGTTCGTTCGTTACTGGTTTTCAGGTCGCTCTTCACAGGCCTTGCTGTTCTTCAGTGCGTTCTGTTACTTCGTTCTGAGCAGCCGACCGTTTTCTAGCCATGTTTCGTATGCGTACTCTTCGTAGAGTTTGTGCTGTGCGGGGGCTTGGTGTTGGGGTCCTGACCTTGACACAAGTCCAGTCCATGAACAGGGTGGGGAGGAGTTCATGGACCAAGAATTGGTTGCTTCAGCGTGACCAGTTCTGTCATATGCCTTTGCTCCGTGAGATCCGTGAGAATAATCCTGATGATTTCAGGAACTTTCTCAGGATGACGGACCCCGTGTTTCACCGTTTGTTGGCTTTGCTGACCCCCTATATCAGCAGGCAGGATACCTGCATGAGGCAAGCCATCACTCCGGAGCAGAGGTTGGTCGCTACCTTGCGGTATTTGGCCACAGGGAGAAGCCTGCAGGACCTCAAGTTCTCAACAGGCATCTCCCCCCAGGCTCTGGGGATCATTATCCCAGAGACCTGTTCTGCCATCATCCAGGTCCTGCAGAAGGAGTATATGAAGGTAAGATTTTTTTCCTTTTATATCACATTTTATTGTATTCAATGTTTGATAATATATTGTATTTCTTTCCTCATTCCCTAATTAACATGATTGTAATATGCTGTGAATGTCCCCTTTGTCCTCATGCATGCTGGATTTTTATGTAATTATTATTTTATGCCCTTCATACATATTTGCCCTTCACTAACCTCCCCAGCATGGTGTCTCCTGCCCTATATTCACCTCATGTAGTCACTTAACAATGTATTTTATCAGCTCCATAGTAGTGCTTTACCCCAAACACCCCCTGAAATGCTATTTTTGATTTAAATTCAGGCAGAGTGCCAGAGGCTTTTTTTGTGGTGTCCCCAAATTTTTGGTAACCCTCCCTCCCCCCAACTGCTAAGTCAGCTGATCCCAATTCTCTATCCTCAATCATCTATCTGCTGACTTTGCCAAACCCATACACACTATACCTATCTCTTTTGTGCTCAGATTTATGGATGAATTCCCCAAAGCATGTAGTGCAAGGGCCTGCCTGTATACTTTCCAATGGAACTGTTTTAAGTTTTTGTATCCTATTATTATCTTGATAGGTAATAGCAGAATGTCCAAATGTCCTCAAATGTGTACAATGTGTATTTATATCTTTGTATTCAGACACTTCTTACCTGTCCAGTGGTCTGCCAATAGTGTAACTAAGGAGGGGCTGTTCCAAGTAATACCCTGTATTTAGGCATTCATCTCTCAATGAAGTGAAGAGGGTTACCTGTCCAAGAGTTCCCCCCCCTATAATGTTAGAAATGGCCCATGAGGGGGGAGGGGGAATATGATAGGTGTACCTTATACTTTGTTGTTGTTAAATTCCCCTTAATAAATGCTATCTGGAGGTTGCCCCATAATGTTTGTGTATAATCTGCTTGCCATGTTTCTGTGAAAAAATAGTAATGTTTATTGTTTTTTCCTCAACAGTTTCCTTCAACGCCACAGGAATGGCAGACTGTGGCCTCCCAGTTTGCCCAGCGGTGGGACTTTCCTAACTGCGGAGGGGCAATTGATGGGAAACACGTCCACATCGTCCCACCACCCAACTCGGGGTCGTACTATTATAATTACAAGGGGTTTAATAGTATAGTGATGTTGGCGGTGGTGTCGGCTA
This sequence comes from Lithobates clamitans, assembly GCA_037952925.1. Classification (NCBI taxonomy): domain Eukaryota; kingdom Metazoa; phylum Chordata; class Amphibia; order Anura; family Ranidae; genus Lithobates; species Lithobates clamitans. The sequence continues at coordinate 4,043,821 of JBBGZY010000100.1, read as the reverse complement.
ATTACGAGTTCTTGTATGTGGACGTGGGGAAGAATGGCCGGATGTCCGATGGTGGAGTGATCGCCCAGACGGAGTTCTACAGGCTTCTCCAGAATGGCAGCTTGGACTTGCCACCTCCAGAGGACAGTGTTGAAGGTCTCCCATTTGTGTTCGTTGCTGATGAAGCATTTGCGCTGGGGGACCACCTGATGCGGCCATTCCCGATGAGGACCCTCACCCCGGAACAGAGGGTTTTTAATTACCGGCTGGCCAGAGCCCGAAGAGTGGTGGAGAACACATTTGGAATCCTGGCCAGCCGGTTCCGATTATTTCTGACACCCATCCATATGGCGGAGTATAAACTGAACCATATAATACTGGCGTGCTGTGTTCTCCATAATTTTTTAAGAAAACATTCAACCAACTATGCTGGCTCAGTTGGGCCTGAGGCCGGAATCCCAAATCCATCAACAATGATGGCGCTTGAAAGTGGCCGTCCTGGCTTGCCCTCCCTGAATGCCCGTGATGTCCGGTTACGCTACCTGGAGTTCTTTGCGGGTAGGGGGGCTATCAATATGCCAGACAATCTGTGACACCTTTTTAAAAAAAAAACAACAAAAGAAATTCTTGGTGGACATTTACTGCTTGTGTTTGTTTTAGCTGACCCTGACAGAAATGTGTTGAGTGCAGAAAATGTCGTGATTGGGTAACCTTATAAAAAATAGTGTTGGCTGGTACTTCCTAAATGCCAAAACACATTTCACTACAAGTGCACTTGCAACTGCACTGAACCTGCACTTGTAGTGCAAAGTGTATTTGCCCTTAGAAAATAACCCCCATTTTTGCATAAAACAGCAATTACATCACCCCAAAAGTGTTGTAGTGTTGAGACAATATTCCACACATTCTTGAGTAAGGCACTTTTTTATACCTGCACAATCACATGTGCATTTACGAAAGGTTTTTAAAACAAACCAACATGTTTGTTGTATAACAATTTTTGCAGTAGCATTATCAAAAATCGAAATTTCCATTTCAGATAAAACAGGCATGTGTAAAACCAACAAGAAAGCCAAAAAACTTGAACTTACAAAGTTCACATTAGGTAAAACCTGAAGGCTATATCAGACATGAGTATTTAGGAACTGGGTTTGATATAGCGTTCAGATGGGGGGAAATCACCCCTGGAAAAGCCAAATTTGGAAGATGCACACCAATTTACGAATGTCAACATGTGCTATCTGCCATCAGGGGGATCAAGGGACGTGTTTTGGGGGAGCAAGCCCTTCCTCACCGCTACTTTATAATTGAGGAAGGGGTTGCACCCCCAAAACACGTCCATTGATCTCCCGTGATGGCAGATAGCACATGTTGGCACGCTGTGTGCATCCTCCAAATTTGGCTTTTCTAAACATTGTAAAAATTTTAGTAAGATAAAACAGGTGATTTTGTGGGGTTTAAATTCGCCCCAAAACATCATTGATGTTATTATTTTTTTAATAACATCACTGATTTGTTGCTGGATGTTTTGCAATTGGAGATTACACCCCATGATCTCCCCGATCAGTTTCTGGGCACTTTCAGATGTAAAGCGTTCTGGATCACGATCACCTAAAAAGAGTCTCAAAAATCTGCCACCATCCATCTCTTTTACCTGAGCCTGTGGTCGCAGACACTCACCTGTTGTGGTGCCAATCTCCACCACATCTTCTTCTTCCTCCTGCTCAGCTTCTTGTGTTGGTATTTCCCCTTCTTCCAGAGGTGGGGGGTCTCTGGTCTCCTCGGATGAGGGGTGTCCTCCGAGTCTTTTCTCCCCTATGTAAAACAAAAATGGTATAATTAGCACACAGATATTTGATGGCAGAACTAGAAATAGGAAACATTGCTTGGAAGTGGAGTACAATTGTCTATTTTAGCCGAGTTCCAAGATGTATATTTTTTATTGCCCTTTGTCAAGCTGCAATACTTTACCTGTTTGGTACAAGCTTCACAGATGTAGCCCCCCCTATAGTATACACTGGAGCACCTGTGTGCCCCCCCTAATAAAAAATTTTGTTCTGGGGTCCCACACTAGTGCTCCAGTGTCCAGATGTGAAAACAGCTGCTCAGTGTCCTCTCCTTACACACAATCTAGTTGGCATTTCATTCTAGTAACAAACCCATCTACACAAACAAATATTTGGCATCCAAGTAGGCCCCCAAAAATATGTGAAAATGCAATGGTGTTCTAGAGGCCGAAAGAAAAATGTTTGATACGAACGAATAATGGGCCCATGAACATTAAAGTTGACCTTTTTAAACATTACAATTACTAAAAGCATATGGAGCAGAACGAATGGAATAAAGACAGAAAGAATAGGAAAACAGCACAACTACTTACTTTTTTGCAGCACTCTACGGATCTTTCGGTACTGCTCTGGCTCTCTCAACTTCAGGTCCGACCACCGCTTCCTGAGCTGATCTTTTGATCTTCGTACCCCGAAATTCCTCTCAAGACTCCTGACCCCTTTCGCCATGATCTTGGCCTTTCTGATGTTGGGGTGGGGGTAAGGCCCATATTTTCCGTCATAGTCGGACTTCTTCATGATGTCGACCATCTCTAACATCTCTCCAAACGACATATTTGTGGCCTTAAAACGTCTCCTTCTGGATCGGGACGTGCCTGGATCCGGGCTTTCCTCCTCCTCCTCCTCGTTGATATAATTATCACGCATCTGCTGTAAGTCCACCATCATGCTCTTCCCCCACTGCGCCGAACGAAAAGGGGCGGGGAATAGACTAGAAAGAATGTCAGGGGCGGGCGGAGTTACACGCATGCGCAGTGTGTATAAAGCGTAACACGCGTGCGTATTACGTACGATCTGTGAGCGGAGGAAGGAGCATTGGACGCGCCGATCGTAAGAACGAAGGTAAGAGACAAACTTGTGCCTATACTGCTTCTAGATTGAGGCCTATTTTGTAACAAGATTAGGAGAGTTTTGTCTGACATTAGGCTTTGTCTTGTGTTGTGTCTTGCAGTGAACATGGATATCTTAATGAGAGATACTGACTTCATGTCACTATTCATTGATATGCTAAGTGAGCTGCCCTGTCTGTGGGAGATTACCCACCCCCATTTCAAGAACCAAGCAAAGAGGAAGGCAGAACTGGAGCAATTGTGTGAAATTGTGAAGCAGGTAATACCCACGGCAGACATCACTTATGTAAAGATTTTCATTGGTGGCCTGAGGAGCACATATCTGAGGGAGCGAAGAAAGTCCTGGATTCACAGAGATCCGGAGCAGCAGATGACATCTATGTCCCCAGGATGTTGTACTACGACAGGCTGCACTTTCTGGCAGGCCAGACTGAACCCAGGCCATCCCTCTCCAGTCTTCCTTCCACGCTTCCTTCCCCCCTGGCTGAGGCTTCTGACGCCCAACCTGGGCCTTCCAGGCCATATGTGGAGGAGCCCAGATTGAGCCAGGTATAGCATTCCTCTAAATATTTTTGCTTGTCCAATCAATGATGTTAACTAGATGTTAGTTGGGAGTACTAATTTAGGATTGTGATTGATGATGCAAAACATTACAACCATGTCCCTTTTTCATACACAGGGAAGTCTCAGCCAGGAGGTGGCCGGGCCGAGCCGGCTGGCTGATATCAAGGTCCCTCAACCACACCTGAAAACAGAAAGTGGCAGTAGAACGAGTACCCTAGAGGAGGCGGCTATCATATTCTTTTGGAGGGCTACAGAGGTCCTGGGAGCACCCCACACCATGCAGGAGAACATTGCTGCATTCATAGCATATAAAATGCAGAGGATGGAGGAGGGCCAAAAAGCCATGTGTGAGGCCCTCATATCAGAGGCTCTGGAGAAAGATATGAGGGGCCAAATTACACCTCACACACAGCTTTGGGATGGTCCTCCTCCTCCTCCTGCAGGTCCTCCTCCTCCTCCTCCCTCTCCTCCAGGTCCTCCCAGTCCTCCTCCAGGTCATCCCAGTCCTCCTCCTCCTCCTCCTCCAGGTCCTACTCCTCCTCCTGCCACATCTCCAACTGCACAGCCACAGCCCGGAAGGAGGCGTGGAAGGAAGACTAGACAGTGATTGCCCTGGATCCAGTCTGGTCGGCCAAAAGATGCAGCCTTTTGTGGTACCACAGCCTGGGGACACAGATGTAATCTGCTGCTATCCGAGTCTCTGTGAATCCTGGACCAGACTGCCCTCCCTTAGATATGGACTCCTCAGGCCACCAATTTTGATGTTGAAGAATTGATGTCTGCCGTGGGGGTCCCAGGCTTCACTAATTTCTCCTGTTGATCCAGTGTTGCCTTCCTCTTTGTTTGGTTCTGATCCCTTAATAAAGGATTTTTGTTTTGAATTATACTCTCCTATGTGTTTTACTTCAAAAGGACAGTTGGTTTGTGAGGATTCAGGTACATTTCTAATATACAATGTGAAATGAACAAGGGACACCAACACCAAACAATCTCCTTGAGATTAAATAATAAAAGATATCAATGGTGTTGGGGTAACTTGACACACAAAACACACACAAAAATATTCTGGAGTAAAAATAAAAATAACATTGAACAAAGATCAGCCTTGGAAAAAATACAAACATTAAAGAAAAAAAAAGGCTGAAAATCCAAAAAAAAAAATATATATATATATAAAACTGTCAGATGTGACAACTAATAACAATATATTCAGGGAATCCCACTAAAAAAACACAAATAAAACTTTGTGAGAAGTGTGTGTGAATATGAGCAGCAAAACGACTTAATTCTTGTCACATTATAAAGAAGAAGAGAGTGCGCTGTATTAAACCATTTTGAACATTGCAGCGTGACGAAAGTGCTGTATCCATTGCGAACGCTAAGTTTACCAGAACGAGCTGTCCCGTGTCGGAATTTCTTCTGAGCATGCGTGGCACTTTGTGCGTCGGAACAGGCCACACACGGTCGGAATTGACGCGATCGGATTTTGTTGTCGGAAAATTTTATCTCCTGCTGTCCAACTTTGTGTGTCGGAAAATCCGATGGAAAATGTCCGATGGCGCCCACACACGGTCGGAATTTCCGACAACACGCTCCGATCGGACATTGTCCATCGGAAAATCCGACCGTGTGTACGGGGCATTACTGTGTCTATGACACATTCCTTTTGTTTTCAACCGAGAATAAAAAACATTGCCTACAGATCATTTTGCTCACATGATATACCTTACTCTGTCATTGAGGTCATTCTCAGATCATTTTTTAGAATGCAACTGAAGCAAAACACTTATCTGACTGCTCCTCCTCTTATCAGCTTTGTACTTTTGAGCAATAATCCTCTATCAATGTGATTAGGGAGACTCTTTATTGCAGAAGAGACATGCAATGTTTTTTCTGCAATAACATACACCTACCTGCCTGTTCGTAGCATTTGCTGACATGTACACTGAGCTGCACATTTACAACTCTGTTTACATCACCGGCACAGTCCCTGCGTGCTGGAATGACTGACTTCTGCACATGTGAGTAAAGTCATCCCACAACAGCCAATAAAAGTGGTCAAAGACCAGCACAAATAAGAAAATGCCAGTGCCAGGGAGGGATGGGGATCACTGAAGAAGAGGTTTGTTTAGTGCTGCTTTAAATGCCAGCATCAGATAAAAAAAAAAGTCTGTAGTTATTGTTTTCTGATTCTGGCTGTTGAGCGGTTTGACTACATCTACGTTTAGTACATTTAGGCTAATGGCTAGCCTAAAAGCCAAACTGGATACGATTGATCTGTGGGCAGCAGACATTTGTAACTATTTATTATCAGCAGTGTCTCCCTCCCTCAGAAGTATCCTTCCTGAAAACGCTGAGTTCTTTCAAATCACTGGTTTCTGGTAAATGTTGCTTCTTTGACTAGAAAGGGGGAGATTCTGTGTAGTATTGATACATCCATAAGAGCAGGTAGGCTGACCAGCACCTCCTCCTTTCAGCAGGTAATGAAATCTAACTAAAGCTGGCCATACACTATACAATTTTCTTATGCAATTTTCTTTAGCTTTACAAGGACCCACTAATCATGGGATACTTTGTCTCAGTTAGTGGGCTTAAAGCGGAGTTCCACCCAAATTTTGAACAATACCTGTATGTATTCTCTTCCTTGCCTAGATGCTGACATGCCGTTTAAAAAAATTTAAACCGCCGTAATTACCTTTTATTTTTCTATTCTTCTTTGCACTTCCCGGTTCTCCTCCCGTGGGAGTAGGCGTGTTTCTAGCCTCTCCCAGACTCCTGGGAGCTAGTCTCAGGCTTCCCAGGATGCCACTGAGCATTTGCGGGAACGAGCGGTGAATGCTGGGAGCACAGCATTCACCACATCCAGGAAATAAATGCTTGTGGGCTTCAAATGCCCACAATGAAGATGGAAACCGCCTGCAGTGAATAATATAAGTTATTCTTTCTGACAAAATCTGACACAGGCGGACATATTACACACAATATGTGAGTATGTAATGCTGAGAAGAAAAGTTTGTGAATGAACTCAAAAAAAAAAAATGATAGATAGGTGGACCCCCGCTTTAAGCACCATATGGTGTGACCAAATTCCCATATTTTTGATAATGTTTTTTGAAAGTGTCTAGGTGTTTTTAATAAGCCTTGCTAGAGGTAAATGTCTTTTTTGCATGTGTGCGCTGTAATATTTTGTTTCTTTAGATTTACCTTTGACTGTGTAGTGCAAGGGCCTGCCTTAGGGCATACAAATTGATAGTGTTTAGGTTTGACCTCCTATTGTATGGTTTTGGTGACTCTAAAGGAAAGTTGTACAAGAAAATTGTTTAATGTATGGCCAGCCTAAATCCTAGTACACACGGTATGATTGTTGGCAGGGAATTGTCTGTTGACAGACTGTTGTCCTAAAATCTTACCATTAGTATGCTCCTTTTGACAATTGTTGCCCAGTTTTCTAAAAGATAAAACAAAAAAGGCAGCAAAATTCACTTTCAGTTCAGAGTTGTCATCCATATTTCTTGTTTATTCTTCTGGGTTAAATAGCCAAATTCATTCAGTTGACTTCCTCTGAGACTAAGCTTTCACGGACCTGCAGTGAGTGGGAAAAGCAGCACACAGTGATAAACTCATCTTCATGTCACTCTGCTTTCTTCTCTTACCGGTATGATCCTTGTCAGCACATAAACTGATTGGCTGCTTGTGCTGCTTTTCCTCTCCCACTCTGAACCCTGCTTTACATGGTCCGCAAGTAGCTGTTACCAAGGCAGATCCAGGTACTTACACTGCTTGCTCTTAAATACATTGAGGCAATTGATAAATTAATGCAATCAATATGAATCTGCATTCATTTGTATCTGTTATATTTTCCTGGAATTTAGTTTTAATCCTTAGAATCGGATCATGCGATTGACTTTAGAAAATGGTCAGCAATGTCATTTCTTTTAATTATGCACACATGCCTAGTTTTGGAATGTCGCTGTGTGATATTTACTTTTGGGCCGCAAGATGCTTTTGAAAGGTCATGTATCACAAAATAGACTGAGCTAGGAGATCAGGGATTCAGCAGGGTGACCTAAAAATATGTTTCTATTGATGTGCTAGTTATTTATATCATGGCAGTAATCATGTAATACTAACATGGCAGCAGTCTTTTGTTATTTGGTAGTACTCCATGACAATGCAGCATCAGTCTCTTTTCAGAATTTAATATATGTGTGTGCTTTGATGCTTTATGGCAGAGGGGCCAGTTCACACCATAGAAATGCTGTCCGGATGCGTTCCAAATGCTTTTCTGCATACACATTTTTGGTGCTTTTTTAATGTATTCCAATGCATTTTTCCCCCTCTTTTTTTCTTCACCTTAAATAAGGACATATGTGTTTCAGTGTGTTTTTGGCGCATTTGTGCTGAGTTTGGGTGCAACCAGGTGCATTTTTGATGCATTTTACTGCGTTCCAATACGGTCCAGTGCAGAAAAAATGCAGCATGTTCTACTTTTTTTCTGGAACTGGCACACACTGGAACTGACCACACTGGTGTAAACTATGCAACTGAAAACCATATAACCTACTATCCATGTGTTTTTGATGCAGAAAAATGCACTGGACTGCATGTGATGTGAACTGGCCCCAAGTCTGTGTTGTATGAATACATGCATTTAAAACATTGTATGAGTAGGTATGGATGCGGTCAAATGAACTGGGGATGCATCTACCTGGAAGTTGCCAAATTATCACAAACTCTTTAGAGCAAGTCTCAGCTCTACATAAAAGTGCTCCAACCCCACAGAGTTAATAACAAATATTTGTAGGGCTTGTACTACCAGAATCAATAATTGTTCTGCACTTATGAACTTAAATTTCAGTTTATATCCAATGTCCAATTTATCTTTATTTTAATGAAAATTCCTAATAAATCTCAACTCAATTATCTCTCTCTAAAGTCTCAAGAAAAAAAAAATGAAATGAAAATGCTTCTTCAAATACACTACAATTTATGCAAATGTTAACTGGAATTCATTCTAAAGAAGATTTCAAAATCAATTCAATAAGTTGCATAAACATGATAATTTGAAATAAATTGTTTCCAGGTAATAGGTGCTGTAGTTGTTTCTAATTATGTTCCCTGAACCAACAGATAAAATACAAATCAGTGATGAAAATGTCCAATCCAATACCCATAAAAAAATGTAATATCTTTCACCTAAAGTTGATGGGAAGCAAGTTCTGCACCTGTACCAGAAGACACATTTTAAGCTCCACTTTGAATACAAGTGTAATAAGCATATTTTTTTTTCTTTGCGTGTGTTATGGACGAGGAAGAAAATGTCCAACCCAACCAGCCACACTTTTCATGAGCTGCAGCCATACAAAGGGGTTGTTTAACTAAAACTGGAGAGTGCAAAATCTGGTGCAGCTCTGCATAGAAACCAATCAGCTTACAGGTTTTTTGTCAAAATTTAATTGAACAAGCTGAAATTAGAAGCTGATTGGCTACCATGTACAGCTGCACCAGATTTTACACTCTCCAGTTTTAGTAAATTAATCCCAAAGCCTTGCAGGTCCCAATTAGGGAATAGGATGAGCTGAATGTGTCTGGGTTCCATCCAATGCAGATTTGTTACTGAATTTTGGATTCTAAATTCAAACCCCATTGATGTCAATAAGAGCTAAATCTTGAAAATGAGTAATGCTCATTTTTATGCTAATAGCAAAGGATTGTTAATACACAGAGCACTGTGTATACATTCATCAATGCAAAATATATTTTTAATAATCTATCTTCAGCAATGAGAAGGTCTTTTTAGGCAGCTGAAAGGGCACATTAAAATTAGAAAAAAAATCAAATTAGAGGACGCCTTAAAGCTGTTGTATACCCGCACAAAAAAAACCTGTAAGGCAAAGGCATAATGAGCTAGTATGCATACTTGCTTATTATGAAATACTTAGCTTAGAAAGAGGCGTCGGCAGCTGATCCTGGTCACCGCCGAGGGAACTGTGTGGGAGATTTCTTTCTGGCAAGGTCCGGCAGCGTCTGCCGGACCTTCAGCCAGACCTTCACAGTGCATGCGCCGCTGACGTCAGCGGCTGCATGCAAATTGAATATCTCCTAAACCATAATAAGACTTACCTGTAGGTAAAAATATAAAAAAAGGGTATACAACCACTTTAAAGCTTTATTTGTTTCCACAGAACATTATGATTCTCAGGGACAGCATCAGCCAGTAGCAGAGGCAACTCAATATAGTTGATTACCATAAAAAAATCTGGTTATTTTATTGAAGATATTATTTTTTGGTGTAGTAGTTATAGGCCATAAATGAGAGCTGAAAGTAGCAGGTTGCTAAAAAATCTAGTGAAAATATATGTATTCAAATAATAAAGTTTATTCAATCAACTTCTTAAAATAAGTCACAAAAGTGAAGTTGTAAGTACCGCAATAAGCAATACCATCACCCTGTTTCAGACACAACAGCCAAACATATGGCACAGTGGCTAGAAGGTAGATATGTACAATTCGTTTTGTTCCAAATTCATTTTTTACCGAATTTCATTAATTTGGAAATATCGGAATTAACGAAAACCCGTTTAACAAATTTTTCAAAATATTTGTAAATTTGAATATTCGAAAATTCGTTCATTTCTTAAATTCAAATATTCAAAAATCGAAAATTTGGAAATTCAAAAATGTGAAAATCCGGAAATTCAGAAAATTGGAAATTTCAAATGTGAAAATCTAGAAATTCAGAAATTCGAAAATCCAAAAATTCAAATATCTGAAAATAAGAATGAAAATTCAAAAGAACAAAAATCCAAAAATAAGAAAGAAAATCTAAAAACCTGAAAATTCAAAAATCTGAAATAATAACTAACCAATAATAACTTAACTATTACGGTAAGTTATAGGTATTGGAATTTCCTTTCAAATTTGGCTGTTAGTGAACGTTACAAGTTATCTGAAATAACGAATGCATTATCTAAACTAATGGAATGTAACAAATTAATAATAATAAATAACAATAATAATAATAAAAACATTTTATTATTATTATTTATTATTATTTTGTCCTGTTCCATTTGTTTAGATGCAGCATTCGTTATTTCGGATAATTCGTAACTTCGAATAAATTCATATTCGTTAGGTTGACTAACTAAATTTGAAAGGAAATTCCAATACCTATAATTTAATAGTTTGTTATTATTAGTTAGTTAGCTAGCTATTATCCCCCTTCCCTCGCTCCTCTAGCACACATGTGAGATTGCCGTGTAGCTACGCCCCGACATGTTTCATCATAAAGATTTAATCATGGGAACCCCATGATTAAATCTTTATGATGAAACATGTCGGGGCCTAGCTACACGGCGATCTCACACGAGTGCTAGAGGAGGGAGTGAAGGGGGACAGAGCGGAGCTCCAGTGAAGGGACGAGTGCTGCGGACGGGTGAGACGAACGTGAGCACACACACCTCCTAGGTCCGCCGTGGCCGCCTGTTGTTATTTCAGTTGCTATTGCTTGCTGTGCTGTGGGAGTTCTCCATTTGCCGTGAAGTGACTTGCCTGTTATTTTATTTTAAATGTGAGTTCATTACAAGTTGTTTTATATGTGATTAAATCTTTTAAACGAGATTACACTATTGGAGCTTCTTTTATTTTTATGTCATACTACCAACCTGCGAAAAGTGGTGTTCCTATGGAGCAGTGGAGGTGTATGCTCGCATGTTAACCCCCATGTAAGTGGGTTAGAGGCTCTGTCAGGCCAAACACGAGAGTGAGAGGCCTTAACAGCTGGTGAGTTTGAATTTCAGCAGGGAGTGGATTCACGTCACAGAGGTGTGGTGGATGTTTGGAAACACAGCTGAGCAGTTTTGGAGTCACTCTCACTCTTTTTTTGGACTTTCTTCAAATATTTTCACGATTATTTTTCACGATTGATTGGTTTTTGCACTTTATAGACATTTACTGTGTTCGATTTTTATTGTTTTATTATATATTTTGTCTTGGATTTATATATTTGTATATCACTTTCACTGAGTGTTATAATTTATATGAGCTCATATTGAATTTATTGAATAATTTATTTTATTTAATATTAATTTTTACTTTTTGGGATATTTAGCAATATATGTTTTTTTCACTTTTTTTCTAGTCACGTCTGTATTCAGCTCACTGGCTGGATAAGAGTGTCTGGCATCTCCCCACCTGGGGATTAGCACCACTATTTCATCCATAATTTTCTTTTGGTGAATTCAGTTTATATACTGCATAAATATTGTATACATTTGAGGTAGAGTAACTCATCCTTTTTAACCACTTCAGCTCCGGAGGATTTGGCTGCTCAAGGACCACAGCACTTTTTACAATTTGGCACTGTGCTGCTTTAACTGGCAATTGTGCGGTCATGCAATGCTGTACCCAAACTAAATTTGGATCTTTTTTTACCCACAAATAGAGCTTTCTTTTGATGGCATCTTTTGATTGCCTCTGTGATTCTTACTTTTTGCGATATAAACAGAAAAAGACCGAAAATTTTGAAAAAAAATTATATTTTCTACTTTTTGTTATAAAAAAAACTTAATAAACTCAATTTTAGTCATACATTTAAGCCAAAATGTATTCAGCCACATGTCTTTGGTAAAAAATGTCAATAAGCGTATATTTATTGGCTTGAGCAAAAGTTATAGCATCTACAAACTAGGGTACATTTTCTGGAATTTACGCAGCTTTTAGTTTTTGACTACCTATCGCATTTCTTGAGGTGCTAAAATGGCAGGGCAGTACAAACCCCTTCCCCAAATGACCCCATTTTGGAAAGTAGAAACCCCAAGGAAATTGCCGAGAGGCATGTTGAGACTATTGAATATTTTATTTTTTGTCACGTGATTGAAAAATGACAAAAAAAAAATTACACAAAGTAATAAAGTCTATTGCCCTGTACACACGACCAGTTTTCCCGTCGGAATAAACTCTGAAGGTTTTTCTGACAGAGTTCCGACGGAATTCCGCTCAAGCTGTCTTGCATACACACGGTCACACCAAACTCCGACCATCCAGAACGCGGTGACGTACAACACGTAGGACGGGACTAGAAAACGGAAGTTCAATAGCCAGTAGCCAATAACTTCCGTCTCGTACTTGCTTCAGAGCATGTGTCATTTTTGGTACGTCGGAACAGCATACAGACAAACGGTTTTCCTGATAGGAATTGGTTCCGTCGAAAAAATTTAGAACATGTTCTCTTTCTAGGTCCGTCAGAATTTTCGATGTAAAAAGTCCGATGGGGCATACACACGATCGGAATATACGATGAAAAGCTCCCATCTGACTTTTTCTGTCAGACATTCCGCTCGTGTGTACACGGCATAAGGGTGTAAATGTTTGATTTCACTCCTCAATACCTATCATAGTTTTGAAGGCCATAAAATGTCAACCCCCCGCCCCCCAAATTACCTCATTTTGGAAAGTAGACACTCCAAGCTATTTGCTGATAGGCATGTTGATTCCATGGAAAATTTTATATTTTGCCACAAGTTTCAGGAAAATTATTTTTTTTTTGCACAAAGTTGTCACTAAATGATCTATTGCTCAAACGTGCCATGAGCATATGTGAAATGACACCTCAAAACACATTCTGCTGCTTCTCCTGAGTACGGGGATACCACATGTGTGAGACTTTTTGGGAGCCCAGCTGTGTACAGGACCTTGAAAACCAAGCACTACCTTCAGGCTTTCTATCACAGTTTTGGAGGCCATGAAATGACAAGATAGCACAACCCCCCCCCCCCAAATGACCCCATTTTGGAAAGGAGAAACTTCAAGCTATTTGCTAAGAGGCATGTTGAGTCCATAGAATATTTTATATTTTGATTATTTATGTTCGTGTCCCATAGACTTTAATGGCGTGTTCGAACAAATTGTTTGCCTGTTCGCATATTCTGGTTGCGAACTGAACCGGGGGGTGTTCAGATTATCCCTACGGGGGAACGAAGAGAATGAGTAGGTTGGTAATTAGAGACTAGGCTAGTGATGTAGCTGGGGGCGAAATTGTGGATGGCTTTGTACGTATTTGTTAGTATTTTGAATTTAATTCTATGATAGCAAGAGGTAGTAACAGGTACTCTTTTTTTTTTTTAAATGGGGTCTATTAGACCCTAGATCTCTCCTCTGGCCTCAAAGCATCTGACCACACCAAGATCGGTGTGATAAAATGCTTTACCAATTTCCCAGTGGCGCTGTTTATATCTGGCCAAACCTAAGTCATGAAATGCTCATAGCTTCCGGTTTCTTAAGCCATAGAGATGATTGGAGCCATTCTGGTCTCTGATCAGCTCTATGGTCAGCTGGAGGAACCACCGACTGCTTTCTCAGGTTCCCTGTTGGGACAGCAGAGCCAGAGAAAACCATGGAAGATGGTGGGGAGGGACGTTCCCTCCCACTGCTTGTAAAAGCCGTCTAGAGGCTAATTAGCCACTAGGATTGCTTTTACATGAAAGCCGACCACTGGCTGAGAAGAATGATACCAAGATGATGCCTAAACCTGCAGGCATCATTCTGGTATAACCACTCAAAGTCCAGCAACATATCAGTACGTTGCTGGTCCTTGTTGGGCATACATTGTAATTTTTTTTTTCATGCAGCCTGTGGGCTGAACGAAAAAAAAGAGATTGATCGGTGGGTATGCCAACCATTAGAATACCACCCTTCATCCACTCACTTCTAATGATGGGCATACATGACCATTTTTTTGAAATTACCTCCTACAGCGCTGGAGTGGCTAATTTACATATCGTGGGAGCAAACGATGTTGCTGTCAAGATAAATAAATCAGTGCTGCAGCTGAATGGTGTACCCGCTAAGCAGATGATGGTTAACAATAAAACAAAGTAACATTACAGTATAACAGTAAGACTTACCATACCTGCAAATCAAATACAATAAAACATAGTAAAAATAAAACATTTTTTAACGCAATCTGTAAATAAATAAAAAATATATGCCGAAGCATGGGGGCAATCCGCCCCTAATGTTAGGAGCAAATCGCTCCTCCACCCCTGCCCCCATGCTTCGGCATATATGCTCTTTTTTTAACTGTGGTATTGAAATCACCTCCGACAGCGCTGGAGTCACTGCTTTACGTATCGTGGGAGCAAACGCTGTTTCTGTCAAGATAAATAAACCGTGCTCCATCTGAATGGTGTACCTGCTAAGCAAATGATGGTTAACAATAAAACAAAGTAACATTACAGTATAACAGTAAGACTTACCATACCTGCAAAGCAAATACAATAAAACATAGTAAAAATATATTTTTTTTAACACAATCTGTGCCTAAAAAATATATGCTGAAGCATGGGGGCAATCCGCCCCTAATGTTAGGGGCAAATCGCCCCTCCACCCCTGCCCCCATGCTTCGACATATATGCTCTTTATTTTTTTAACTGTGATGGTGAAATCACCTTCTACAGCACTGGAGTCCCTTATTTACATATGGTGGGAGCAAACGCTGTTGCTGTCAAGGTAAATAAATCAGTGCTGCAGCTGAATGGCGTACCTGTAAACAAAAAAATGGTTAACAATAAAACACAGTAAACAGTAAAGTCTAAAAGAATTACAAACCTGAAAAGCAAACATGATAAAACATAGTAACAATAAAACATTGCATTGTAGAATACACTAAAAAAGAGCAGAACAATAGAGAGAGAATAGAGAGAGAGAGAGAGAACAATAAAACAACAACTATTTTTGTTTTTTTATTTTATATATTTTTTTTCTTTTTTTCTTTACACTTTTATTTGTAACTGTAATGCCCCGTACACACGGTCGGACTTTGTTCGGACATTCCGACAACAAAATCCTAGGATTTTTTCCGACGAATGTTGGCTCAAACTTGTTTTGCCTACACACGGTCGCACAAAGTTGTCGGAATTTCCGATCGACAACCACGCGGTCACGTACACCACGTACGACGAGACTAGAAAAGGCCGGTTCAGAACCAAGCGCGGCACCCTTTGGGCTCCTTTTGCTAATCTCGTGTTAGTGAAAGTTTGGTGAGAGACGATTCGCGCTTTTTCAGACTCGTGGCTTTCAGATCGTTTTCTGCCGTTCAGTTTGTGCTTGTGGGTTTGTATTTGCTCTTCAGTGCGTGCAGTCAGTTCGTATCGGAGTTTTCTGTGCGATCTTGTCTGCTCGTTGCTGTTTTTCAGGTCGCTCTTCACAGGCCTTGCTGTTCTTCAGTGCGTTCTGTTACTTCGTTCTGAGCAGCCGACCGTTTTCTAGCCATGTTTCGTATGCGTACTCCTCGTACAGTTCGTGCTGTGCGGGGGCTTGGTGTTAGGGTCCTGACCTTGACACAAGTCCAGTCCATGAACAGGGCGAGGAGGAGTTCATGGACCAAGAATTGGTTGCTTCAGCGTGACCAGTTCTGTCACATGCCTTTGCTCCGTGAGATCTGTGAGAATAATCCTGGTGATTTCAGGAATTTTCTCAGGATGACTGACCCCGTATTTCACCGTTTGTTGGCTTCGCTGACCCCCTATATCAGCAGGCAGGATACTTGCATGAGGCAAGCCATCACTCCGGAGCAGAGGTTGGTCGCTACCCTGCGGTATTTGGCCACAGGGAGAAGCCTGCAGGACCTCCAGTTCTCGACAGGCATCTCCCCCCAGGCTCTTCTTTGTGGACATTTACTGCTTGTGTTTGTTTTAGCTGACCCTGACAGAAATGTGTGGAGTCCAGAAAATGTCGTGATTGTGTAACCTTATACAAAGCACTGTTGGCTGTTATTTACTAAATGCAAAGACACTTTTCACTACAAGTGCACTTGCAACTGCACTGAAACTGCACTTGTAGTGCAAAGTGGATTTGCCCTTAGGAAATTACCCCCATTTTCTCATCAAACAACAATTACATCACCCCAAAAGTGTTGTAGTGTTGAGACAATAATCCACACATTCTTGATGAACAATCTTTTTAATACCAGCACAATCACATGTGCATTTACCAAAGGTTTTTCTGACAAACCAACATGTTTGTTGTATAACAATTTTTGTGGTGTCATTATCCAAAATCAAAATGTCCATTTTATAGAAAACAGGCCTGTGTAAAACCCACAAGAAAGACACAAATCTTGATCTTACAAAGTTCACATTTGGTAGAACTTGAAGGCAATATCAGACATGAGTATTTAGGAACTGTGTTTGATATTGCGTTCAGATGGGGGGAAATCACCCCTGGAAAAGCCAAATTTGGAAGATGCACACAAATGTCAACATGTGCTATCTGCCATCACAGGGGATGAAGGGACGTGTTTTTGGGGAGAAAGCCCTTCCTCACCGTTACTTTATTATTGAGGAAGGGGTTGCACCCCCAAAACGCGTCCATTGATCTCCCGTGATGGCAGATAGCACATGTTGGCACACTGTGTGCATCCTCCAAATTTGGCTTTGGGAAAAATCACAAAAACATTTCGCACATTGTAGCAGACAAAAGAAGAAAGTGATTTTGAGGGGCTTTAAACTCGCCCCAAAACATCAATGATGTTTTTATATTTTGGAATAACATCATTGATGTTTTGCTTGATGTTTTCCAATTGTAAATTACACCCCATGATCTCCCCGATCAGGATCTGGGCACTTTCGGATGTGAAAGGATCTTCATCCACAACCTCACGATCACCTAAAAAGAAAGGAAACCCAAAATAAATTAGGTCTAAAAAAAATGCCGCCATCCATCTCTTATCTGAGCCTGTGGTCGCAGACACTCACCTGTTGTGGTGACTAGTTCCACCACGTCTTCTTCCTCCTGCTCATCTTGTGTTGGGGGGATTTCCCCTTCTTCCAGAGGGGGGGGACTCTGGTCTCCTCGGATGAGGGGTGTCCTCTGAGTCTTTTCTCCCCTATGTAAAACAAAAATGGTATAATTAGCACACAGATATTTGATGGCAGAACTCTAAAGATGAAACATTACTTGGAAGTGGGGTACAATTGTCTATTTTAGCAGAGTTCCAAGATGTAGCTTTTTTAGTGTCCTTTGTCAAGCTGCAATACTTTACCTGTTTTTTACAAGCTTCACAGATGTAGCCCCCCCTATAGTATACACTGGAGCACCTGTGTGGCCCCCCTAATAAAAAGGGTGTTCTGGGGTCCCACACTAGTGCTCCAGTGTCCAGATGTGAAAACAGCTGCTCAGTGTCCTCTCCTTACACACAATCTAGTTTGCATTTCATTCTAGTAACAAAGCCATCTCCACAACCCAATTCTTTGAAGACAAGTATAGGGCCTCAAAATGGTGGCCAAATGCATATGGCCTAAACAATGGTATTTTATAGTCCGAAAAAAAAATGTGTGATCCGAACGAATAATGTGCCCATGAACATGAAAGTTGCCATTTTAAACTGTACAACAGTTCCTAAAAGCACATGGAGCAGCATGAACGTAATAAACACAAGAACAATAGGAACACAGCACAACTACTTACTTTTTTGCAGCACTCTCCGGATCTTTCTGTACTGCTCATGTTCTCGTAATTTCAGGTCCGACCACCGCTTCCTGAGCTGATCTTTCGATCGTCGTACCCTGAAATTCCGGTGCAGACTCCTGACCACTTTCGCCATGATCTTGGCCTTTCGGACATTGTGGTTGGGGTAAGGCCCATACTTTCCATCATAGTCGGCCTTCTTCAGGATGTCCACCATTTCCAACATCTCCCCAAAGGACATATTTGAGTCCTTTAATCACCTTCTGGATCGGGACGTTTCAGGCTCCGGCCTTTCCTCCTCCTCCTCCTCCTCGTTGCTGTAATTAGCACGATCCTGCTGTCTATCCGCCATGTGCTCTTCCTCCACTGCGCCGAACAAAAAGGGGCGGGGAATAGAATAGAAAGAACGTCAGGGGCGGGCGGAGTTATACGCATGCGCAGTGTGTATAAATCGTAACGCGCGCGTCTTACGTACGATCTGTGAGCGGAGGAAGGAGCATCGGAGACGCCGATCGTGCTAACGAAGGTAGGATCTAAACTTGGGCCTATACTGCTTCGAAATTGAAGCCTATATTGTAACAAGATTAGGGGAGTTTGGCCTGACATTAGGGTTTGTCTTGTGTTGTGTCTTGCAGAGAAAATGGATGGGTTCAACGACCACAATTTCCTGCCCCTGTTTATTGACAAGTACAGAGAGCTGCCCTGTCTGTGGCAGGTCAGACACCCCCACTATAACCACAAACAGAAGAGGCAGGCAGCGCTGGAGAAACTGCTGGAGTTGGTGAAGCCGGTGGTCCCCACAGCAACCATCCCCTATTTAAAAGCTAAAATTGGTGGCCTGAGGAGCACTTATCTTAGGGAGCGCAAGAAGGTCACGGATTCCCAGAGGTCCGGAGCTGCAGCAGATGACATTTATGTCCCCAGACTGTGGTACTATGAGAGACTGCGATTTCTGTCAGACCACACTGAAGTCAGGGAATCCCTCTCTACTCTTCCTTCCACGCTTCCTTCCACACCAGCTGAGGCTTCCGATGTCCAACCTGGGCCTTCCAGCCAGGAAGAAGTGGAGGAGCCAGGCTGGAGTCAGGTATAGCATTCTTCTACAGATTTCTGGGCAATAAAGAAATGATGTTTACTAGATGTTATTATTGATCACTAATTGATGCTTGAAAGTGTTTTACATATCAATACACAGTAGTGGGCACCCAAAATTGGGACAAGAATGCAAAATGCTGGGCTCAGAAGGATAGTCTGTTATATTTGTTAACATTGAATTTGCAGCAGTCAGGAGGTGAAAATTGTGTGTGATTGATGAAAACAATACTAAAACTATGTCCCTTTTTCATACACAGGAAGACCTCAGCCAGGAGGAGGCTGTGGAATGTGGCAGTCAGGAGGAGGCGGGGATTAGTGGCAGCCAGGAGGAGGCGGGGCTAAGTGTCAGCCAAGAGAAGCCAGGGACAAGTCGCAGCCTGACTGAGTCTCAGGTCCCTCCCCTCCGCCTGCCATATAAAAGGGCCAGGAAGGCCACTCCCAGTCCTGTGCAGGATTCAGCGTACAGGCTGATCCAGGAGGCTTCGACGTCCCTCAGAGCCTTCCCCAGTCCTGAAGAGGCCTTTGCCTGCATGGCTGCCACCAAATTGCAGGGCATGCAGGAGGGCCAACGCAAGATTTCTGAGGACCTGATTTATAAAGTCCTTCATAAGGGGGAGAGTGGGGAACTGACACCCAAGACGGATGTCATTGAGATGGACCATCCTCCTCCTCCTCCTCCTCCTCCTCCTCCTGCTGCCACAACTCCACCACCACAGCCAAAGGCTGGAAGGAAGCGTGGAAGGAAGACCAAAGAGTGATTGCCCTGGGTTCAGTCTGGTCTGACAAAAGCTGCAGTCTCTCGTATGACCACAGCCTGGGGACACAGATGTCATCTGCTGCTTTCCGGATCTCTGGGACTTCTGGACCAGACTGCCCTCCCTTAGATAAGGACTCCTCAGGCCACCAATTTTGCTTTTAAATAATTGATGTCTGCCCTGGGAGTCCAAGGCTTTGCCCACTTCTGCAGTTTCTCCAGCGTTGCCTCCCTCTTTGTTTATAGTTGTGACCCCTTAATAAAATATTTTTAGGTAAATTCTACTCTCCTGTGTGTGTTTTCATCCAAAAAGGACAGTTTGTTGGTGAGTATTCAGGTACATTTCTAAAGTACAATGTGAAATTAACAAGGGACAACAACACCAAACAATCTCCTCCTACAGATTAAATAGAACAACATATCAATGGTGTTGTGAGAACTTGTCACAAAAAACACACAAACATTTTCGGGAGTACAAATCAAAATCACCAAAAAAAATAAAATAAAAAGAGAAACACAAAAAAAGATTCTACATTAAAGTAAAAAAAAATAAAAAATAAAAAATATGTTGTCAGATGTGAGAAATCAAAATATATTGAGGGAATCCCGATAAATAGTAACGAAAAAAGTTTGTGAGAAGTGTGTGTGAATATGAGCATCAAAACGACTTAATTCTTGTCACATTATAAAGTCGAAGAGAGTGCGCTGTATTAAACCATTTTGAACATTGCAGCGTGACGAAAGTGCTTTATCCATTACGAACGCTAAGTTTACCAGAACGAGCTGTCCGGTGTCGGAATTTCTTCTGAGCATGCGTGGCACTTTGTGCGTCGGAACAGGCCACACACGGTCGGAATTGACGCGATCGGATTTTGTTGTCGGAAAATTTTATCTCCTGCTGTCCAACTTTGTGTGTCAGAAAACCCGATGGAAAATGTCCGATGGCGCCCACACACGGTCGGAATTTCCGACAACACGCTCCGATCGGACATTGTCCATCGGAAAATCCGACCGTGTGTACGGGGCATAATGGTTGTAACGGTTTGGTTCTAGGTTCAGGTCCCCCAAAATGTGATGGCATCTTTGGAGACCCTGTGAAAGTGTGTCCTAGTCTGTGCAGTGCTGTACCCTATGCTAATACTCCACTATTGTGTGGTAGCGTTCAAAAAATTCACCAATGCAAAGACCAAGATGGTCAGGAAAGGAGGGACAATAATAGTGGGTGTCACACCTATATCCGCGCTTACTACAGACACAACATTTTCTTTGGGGGGCTTGTTGGGTAGGGGTACCAGGGAGGACATACGGAAAATGCCTCTCATGCAGCCGGCTTACTGCATTTAGATTGGGAAGTTGGGTCACAGCACCGTCTGGAAACAGAAGGGCTGTGATGATCTCTTCCTGGAATTTTAAAGAAGGATCCAGTTCGTCCTGAAGCTTTGTATAGCACATAAGCATTCAGCAGAAATAAGTATACAGACACTTTTTTGTACCAGCGTCTGGCCTCCATCCCTCCCATATTAGGGTTATATTCGTGGACACAGAGGGGTTTCTCCACAATACCGGTCACCGTAGGAATTTGGACTGTCGTGTCTGCGTGAAGGGAGGACAGAACAAAAACATTCCGATTATCCCTCCACTTCACAGCGGGCAAATTATTGCACTTCAAGCAGGCTCTCTCCCCCAGCCTAAAATGGGAATATACAAGCCGCTGGGGTAAGCCCCGGCAATTAGATCGCACAGTGCCACATGCACCAATTCCATGATCAAACAAGTGACTAAAAAGTGGCACGCTCATGTGATAATTGTCCACACATAGATGGTACCCCTTTCCGAATAAGGGTGACACAAAGTCCCACACAATCTTATCAGTGCTCCCTATGTAATCTGGGCAGTTCGCAGTTTACGAGGGTCCGAATTTTGTAGAGCCAATCATGTCCAGGGTCACCCCGAGGACGACAGAGTTCAATGTCATTGAAGTGCATGAACCTCAAGATCTGCTCTTATCGTGCCCTGGCCATGGAGGCAGAGAGCACGGGCATATGGTGAATTGGGTCAGTGGACCAATATGACTATAACTCACTCTTTTTAGTTATGCCCATGAGAAGGAATAGGCCCAGAAAGGTCTTAAATTCAGAAACCGTAATCGGCTTCCAATCTCTGGCAAGGGTCAAATGGGGATTAGCGGTGATGAATTGACCAGCATACAAATTGCTTTGGTCCACAATAGATCTATAGAGATCTTCAGTGAAAAACAGCGAATAAAAATCAAGTGACATAAAATCAACAGTTTGCATCTGAATTCTGGGTTGGCCAGTGAATGGGGGAAGTATGATTAGGATTGGCAAATGCAGCAGAAAGGGCACTATGGTCTCAAAGGGCCTGTCTTTGTCTTCTTGGTGGACACTAGTTGTGCTAGCCACCTCACCAGCTTGAACTGCCGCTGGTGCTTGCCAGTTCACCAGAAGGAAGAGCGGCACTAATACTGGCTCTCTGCTCCATACGAGAGCCCTGCAGTTCTTGCACCTCAATGACAGCAGAAGAAAGCTGTCGGGTAGCCTGACCTTGGCGGGGAACACAACTCCATTGTTAGAGCTATCTGCCAGGGTGCCGCTGCTGTCTGCAGGATCGTATTCTGAGCCTGAATCTGACAGATGAGTGACTTCCTCTTCACTATCTGTCATGTTCAGAAATGTGTAGGCCTCTTGACTAGTGTACCTTTCATTTGACATTTTGGCCTCTAAATTTAATGGTACACTAGTGAGACTCACAGGAAAAAGAGCTCCTGACTGTCAACGACTGATTCAAAGGCTGCCAAAAAAACTGCAGCTATGTGTGTTGTGTTTTTGTAAGTGACAGTGATCTATTGATACTGCACTTGGGTGGGCTGGGCTGTGCTGGACTGGGCAGAGGGGCTAAACGCAGGTGCTAGCAGGTCTCTGAGCTGATCCCACTAACACTGCATTTTTGGGTACCCTAAACTACTGGGGACGCTAGTATAGATCTGATCAAATCAGATATCGATCCATTCAGACACTATACTACTAAGGGAGGTGTATGGTGCGTGCGTGGGTGTTAGCGCTACTGGCACTAATCTGACGCTGCCTGGGAAGACGCATACCCTATCTGACACTAAAACCTAACTGATATCACCCACCGGGCGATCAGGGGGTTAAACCTTTATTGAGTAATATACGGCGGGTGCCCCGATGCTATAAAAGACAAACTTACTAAACAGCGTTACCTGTAACACTAATATGGGGATCACTGGTGACAGGGTGTGAAAGGGTTAACTAGGGGGCAATGGAGGGGTTAAAAACTTTATTAGGTAATATATGGGGGTACCTGATTCTATAGAAACCTGATGGTGAAACTAATTACCTAACTGGCTAACTAGCGTCACCCATGACACAAATATGGCAATCGATTAGTGACACTGGTGACAGGGGGTGAAAGGGTTAACTGGGGGCAATCAAGGGGTTAAACCTCTATTAGGGGGATTTAGGGGGGTAACCTAGACCTAACGGGGCCAACTACTAACTGCCCTAACACTTATTTCAGTCACAAATGACACCAATGCAGTGATCAGTGAAAAATCTGAAAACTGCAATTGGTGACACAGTGACAGGGAGTGAAGGGGTTACCTTGGAGGGATCAAGGGGTGATCAGGGGTGGCAAGTGTATCTGTGTGTACTGGTGTTAGTGTAGTATTGGTGCCACTCAGGTTAGATGTTATCTCTCCTCTCACTGGAATCGAAAAGACTCCACGAGGAGAGATGACATCACTTCCTCCTGTCTGTGTTTACACCTACACAGACAGGGGATGGTTTCCATTCATTAGGACCGATCAGCAGGTTCAGACCATAAATCATTGGTCTGGCCCTGGGGACTGATCGGTCCTCCAACGAATCAGAGCGCCATGGGCGGGGGGGGGGGGGGCGCTATTGCACCCCCTGTCCATGTGGAGGGAGGGACGTATTTGCCCACCCATGCCATTCTGCCCACGTACATTGGCGTGTGGCGGTTGGGAACCGGTTAATAAAAGGCAATTTGGGAGGCAGGGAGTAGGCATTTGTCAGACAGAAAAAAATGTTTCTCAAACATTAATAAAAAAATTGAACAGTTTTGATGCACTGAATCACATCTTTTTTAATACAAGTACATTTCAGATGCAGGGAGAAGTCATATTTCAGACAGAAAAAAAAATCAATGAAGACACTATATTATAGTTTTCCCATATACTGCAAAGAATCTCTATTTTTTTTAAGAAACAGTTTAAAAAGGAAAAGATTTTACTGAATGGCCAGAATTTCATGTTTTGAAGTAGGATTACATTTTGTAAGCAAAAATAACTCATATTTCAGCTCCAAATATAACAGTTTACAGTTATTTTGTAAAATGCATAATTTATAAATTATACAGATCAGCTGCACAGAATCAAATCATATTCCATAGAAGGCCATTGAGAAAGGGTAAGAGTAGATAGACTGCATCTTTCAAAACTTCAGAGCTAGGGAATGAGAATGGGCTTTTTCTATTTCAAGAATCACTGTTAAGCCATACAACATTAAAAATGTGTATCTAAAATAATTCTCAGTCATGCTAGTGTACTCAAGTACTCACAAGATTGATACAAATAGCTTGCCAATAGCCTGCATGAAAGCCCAAACTTTCTCCAAAACAAACCAAATAAAGTATGTTTTGCATAAACATAAAATATTGCCAATTTTAAATGGCAATGCACCCATAAGAAAATGCAAACATTAATGGCTAACAGATTAGTTAGCTGGCCAAAAGAAAAATTCGGTTTTGAGTATTATTGATGTCAGCACACCATAAGCAAACAGAAATATTAATGTAGAGCACAGTAGTTAACCTGACAAAAAAATACATTATTTTCAACTGTGAAACAGTTTCAGGAAATTCTTTAAACTGTAAAATAAGCTGCAGAAAAATTGGGTGTGCAAAAACAATAACAATAGTAAAATGGTGTATATATATAGCGCTACAACGTGTCAAAAAAAATATATGTGAAAATAGATATAAATCAAAAATTTGTGAGTGACTCCCCACTGTGATGTGGGTACAAATAAAATCACAAATAAAAAAACTCCTATCTCACCTCTCCTGTTTGCAGAGACACGCCCACCTGAGTGGAGTGTGGAAGCGTTCATTGGCCATAAAGGGGGCACCTGGGGAGTGCCGAAATACAACACCAGAAGCCCCAGCCTGCTTACATTTTTTTTGGAACAACTGCTGATTATGGTCCCCACCCTACGAGAGGCCAAGTGACGTGAGACTTGGATCTTCCTGCTGAACGTGGGACTCCTTTCAGGCGTTGGATACCATTGTAGCTGTTCCAGATAAGGGGAGATGTGGTTTGAGATCCAGCACCCCCACTTTATTCCAGGACAGCCATCCATCTGGATCTCTAAGCTTGTTTGATTCGGGGCCACCGGCATCTGGATCCACCAGTAAGAGTATTTTATCTCTCTACACTTCAAGATTTTCATGTAGATGAATCACATACCCGAAGATTTCTCCACATATATTGGATTTTACTTTTTACCATATTATGGGACTTCATCACTGATTTTATTTGTACCCACATCACAGTGGGGAGTCACTCACAAATTTTTGAATTATATCTATTTTCACATATATTTTTTTTGACACGTTGTAGCGCTACATATTTATACCATTTTACCTTTGAATATTTGTCATATTTTGATGTAGCAGCTTTGTCTTTTCTCTCACTGGGTTAGCGCAGTTATATATTCTCTTAACAATAACAATAGGCCTGGCAAGTGACCAGTAGTTGTAGAAGGAAGTGTTATTGATGGCTCATCTGGCAAAATAAGACAATGGTGGCAGGAGGTGGAATTTATTTCAGACCTGCAGTGATGAAAGGAGAAAACTAGGCTGTACAAAAAATATCAATCAGGGGCTTGGTAGTTGTCATGGATCCAGAACTGGTTCATTTTATCAAATGTCAGCTGATCAGCATGGTTGCATACTAGGCAAGATCTGTCCAGTGGTCTATCCTCCTTACGAATAATTAAAGGGGTCTTTCATTGGAGGGTTGTCAACATCTACCCTTTACCCTATGTAGTCCCCCACCATATGATGCAGTGCAGACCCCCTCAGTGCAGAGCCCCCTCCATCAGTGCAGACCCCCCTCCATCAGTGCAGACCCCCTCAGTGCAGACCCCCCTCCATCAGTGCAGACCCCCTCAGTGCAGACCCACCTCAGTGCAGACCCCCCTCAGTGCAGACCCCCTCAGTGCAGACCCCCCTCAGTGCAGACCACCCTCAGTGCAGACCCCCTTAGTGCAGACCCTCCCCTCCCATAACACCCCCAGCACATGTCCATTACAGCAGAAGGAACATGGCATGAGTGGCCACCGGCGCCGTGTGTTCAGTGGAGAGGGGAGGGGCCAATCCGTGCAGCTAACCCCGGCTTCAGTGTGAAGAGAGAAGCCGATTCATTGGCTGCACCAATCGAGCCCCCTTCCTCCCTCCATTGAACACAAGGGGGAACGATCTAGGTGCGGTGCCGGCGGCCATTTTGCTGAAGCCAGCTGCCCAAAAAATTAAAATGCACACATTCCCAATTTCCCTGGGCAAAATCACGATTCGGGACAGCCTCTGATCGGGGCGAGGGTCCCCAAATCGGGATTGTCCTGGGAAAATCGGGACTGTTGGCAACTATGCTTTGGGTCCCCTTTAGATCGATGCAGTTTTACTTATCTTTTCATTGAGGAAATGAATGCAAAGCCAGCATAACTTGTACTCAACATTTTTCATTAATTTTTTTATTAATATTAAAAGTTGTTAGATTCATGTCCCAATTCCTGGAGCTACTAATAAATGTATGTGTATATAATCTTTGGTTTGTGTTTGATTTGTAAATGTTTGAATTTAAAAAAACATGACGTTAAAAATAAATCTTTGTTTTGGCAGTAAAAAGCTTGAATATCATGAACAGGGGTGGAGGTTGGGGCAATTGGGCATCTTTGCCCTGGGCACTGGATGAACTTTTCCCAGCACTGCAGTAAATACAGTATACCGTAACTCCAACATCCTAAAAAGGATCCTAGCCCAGTATAACGGCACAGTATAGATATGCAATGTAGAATTCAGTTTACACACTAGTTGATTGACATTTTACAGCCACTGGTAGGCAACCATGTGCAGGAATAGGGTTAGACAAACAACAGAAGCAGTAGTAATAATCACAGTGCTCAAAAGTATATCCAGAATGGAAGCATCATATTTCTCTACATTTAAGATGGTAACCTCCTAAGTAGGAACTTCACAGATCTATTTCTCAGTAGAAGGGCTTTTTTTCAGCAGGAACCTCTGGCAGCCCTCTGCTCTCTTACATGTCATTTAACACAGAAGCCTGGTAGAGGAAATTTTCTGCACAACTTCCTCTACCGGCTTCTGTGTACTAGCACCAGGCATTCAGGGCATGTCCCACATTTGTTGGTAGGTGCATCGGGTCCCAGCGTCGCAACCGCCCCCTTTTTAAATATGGTAATTTGAGAGGCAGCTTGTGTCCCCGCCTGCTGTCGCCATTCAGACATGTAGCACTGAGCCTGTTAACCTGCTTGGCGGTATTCCCGAGTGTGGCTTGGGGTGAAATTTCAGTACCATTAGCGGTAACCCCCCACAGTCAGGATTGCATCGTTGGATCCTGGAAAAAGTGACTTACCTTGTCCCTGAGATCCCACAATGTACTCCCACTGTGTCCGGCGGCCGGATCTTCTGCTCGATACTCTGTGTGTTCCAGCTTCCCTTCCCTGTGAGTGTCGCGACGCAGGGGGGTGGAACCGGCGGCAGATTCAAAATGTGTAAAACACAACACACACAATACATTGTAATCTTATTGGATTACATTACTGTATCAAATAATTGGACCTCAGTTTGCCCCCCACTGCTTTGTCTAGTACCCTTGCCTGCATTTTTACTGTTCTTTCTGCCTGGAAACTAGAGAATGACCATGGCATCCAAAAAGCGTGTCTCTACATCAAAAGCAGTTTATGACCTGCTGGAAAACAGCGATAGCGATACAGAATCACTTGCATAATTCAGTGATAGCGATTTGTGGGGAAATTCATCATTAGACGCAGAAAGTGATTTCAGTGACGATCCTGCGACTGAGCTGTGTGATGTGCAGATGTGCGGACTTAATGCTCTATTGACTGCGGTACGAATCGTGCAGTGCCCCCAAGATCCCCATTTACTGGAGCACCTGGTATGAAATTGGATGTTGAATATGACAACCCCTTGGTATACCTCCAACTATTTTTGACCGATGAGGTTATTGAAAAAATTGTTATGGAGACAAACCGGTACCAGGAGCAACAAGCTGCTACGCATCAGGAGTCTTCAAGGAGCAGAAAGTAGGAACCAGTGACCAAAGAAGACATTTGGAAATTTCTGGGCCTAATAATTCTTCAGAGAGTGGTGGGGAAACCCCTGAAAAAGGGGTATTGGACAACCAATAAATTACTAGCCAATCCATTCTTTGGCATGGTCATGTCAGAGTACAAATTTTCCCTGATAATGAAGTATTTGCACTTTGGAAACAAAGAAGAATTTGATCAAACTACTCATCCAGCACCAAAACTCAAGATTTGAGAGGTATATCAAATGATTCAGAAGAATTTCCAACTGAACTAAGTGCCAGATAGAGACATCAACATAGATAAAGGTCTAATGGCTTACAAGGGAAGGCTCTGCTGAATACAATAAATGACATCAAAGAGAGCACGGTTTGGCATAAATCCTTCATGCTATGTGAATCGACAACTGGTTACATTTGGATTTCTGTCCTATACACTGGGAAAGGAACCAAATTCAACCCAAAATACAGTAATTATGGAATGGCAACATCTTCCGTTCTTTCACTGATTGAGCCATTGCTAAATCAGGACTATTGTGTAACTACAGACAACTTTTACACATCTCCTGATGTGTTTCTTCTGCAGAACAAAACAGATGCCTATGGAACCATTAGGGCTAACCAGCGTGACATGCCACCAATCTTTTGCAATAAGAAGCTCAATACAGGAGAAATGGTTGAAGAGGATTTCACCTCAGAAGGTTTTCACCTGTTCAGAAGATTTCACCTCACTTTCTGTCCGAATGACAATGGATTTTTGAAAATTTGTGTTTTTTAAGGGAAACAAGGATTGGTGATAAATCAGTGGAGGAGACACATTTTTCCCATATTGACACTTACAGGAGATAATTTCCCTTCCTAGGCGTAGATTTCCTCTAACTTCCTGTTGTCTCCATCCGTTTATAAGGAGGAGTCGTTTGTAAGTAGGAGTCGTTTGTAAATCGGTTGTTTGAAAGTAGGGGCCTGCCCTATATACTCTGCAGAAAATTGGGCCTTAGGTGTTGGTGGTACCAGAACAATGTAAGCCCTCACAGTTACTCTTGCTGGGCTCTGGAACGGGCCCTGCTGTGAAATATTATATCAAGAATTGTAATTACAGTGGGGACGGAAAGTATTTGGACCCCCTTACATTTTTCACTCTTTGTTATATTGCAGCCATTTGCTAAAATAATTTAAGTTAATTTTTTTTCCTCATTAATGTACACACAGCACCCCATATTGACAGAAAAACACAGAATTGTTGACATTTTTGCAGATTTATTAAAAAAGAAAAACTGAAATATCACATGGTCCTAAGTATTCAGACCCTCTGCTGTGACACTCATATATTTAACTCAGGTGATATCCATTTCTTCTGATCATCCTTGAGATGGTTCTACACCTTCATTTGAGTTCAGCTGTGTTTGATTATACTGATTGGAATTGATTAGGAAAGCCACACACCTGTCTATATAAGACCTTACAGCTCACAATGCATGTCAGAACAAATGAGGATCATGAAGTCAAATTGCCTGAAGAGCTCAGAGACAGAATTGTGGCAAGGCACAGTTGACTTTTTACAACAGAGCTCACTGCAGCCCTTCACCAGTCGGGGCTTTATGGCAGAGTGGCCCGACGGAAGCCTCTCCTCAGTGCAAGACACATGAAAGCCCGCATGGAGTTTGCGAAAAAGCACCTGAAGGACTCCAAGATTATGAGAAATAAGATTCTCTGGTCTGATGAGACCAAGATAGAACTTTTTGGCCTTAATTCAAAGTGGTATGTGTGGAGAAAAACAGGCACTGCTCATCGCCTGTCCAATACAGTCCCAACAGTGAAGCATGGTGGTGGCAGCATCATGCTCTGGGGGTGTTTTTCAGCTGCAGGGACAGGACGACTAGTTGTAATTGAGGGAAAGATGAATGCGGCCAAGTACAGGGATATCCTGGACGAAAATCTTCTCCAGTGCTCAGGACCTCAGACTGGGCCGAAGGTTTACCTTCCAACAAGACAATGACCCTAAGCACACAGCTAAAATAATGAAGGAGTGGCTTCACAACAACTCCGTGACTGTTCTTGAATGGCCCAGCCAGAGCCCTGTCTTCAGTGGCGTCACTAGGGTCGGTGTCACCTGGTGCTATAAAACATGGTGTCACCCCCCACTCCAACTATAGTCGCCCCCCAGTACAGACCCCCCTCCACTAAGTAAAGAACCCCCCCGTCAGTGCAGACCCTCTACGAAGTATAAACCCCCTCCATCAGTAAAGACCACCCCCCTCTGTACAGACCCCCCTCCCACAGTATAGACCTCCCCCTCCCTCAGTATAGACCCCCCCTCAGTATAGACCCCCTCATTAGTACAGACCCCCCAGAACAAACAACCCCCCTCCATAACAAACCACCCCCCTCCATTAGTACAGACCCCCCAGAAGAAACCACCCCCACCATTAGCACCGACTCCCCCCCCAGAACAAACCACCCCCCTCCTCCATTAGTACAAACCAGCCCCCTCCATTAGTACAGACCCCCCCAGAACAAACCACCTCCCTCCTCCATTAGTACAAACCACCCCCTCCATTAGTACAGACCACCCCCCCTCCATTTGTACAGCCCCCCAGAACAAACCAGCCCCCTCCATAAGTACAGACCCCCCAGAACAAACCACCCCCCTCCATTTGTACAGACCACCCCCCCTCCATTAGTAAAGTCCCCCCTCCATTAGTACAGACCCCCCCAGAACAAACTACCTCCCTGCATTAGTACAGACCACCCCCCTAGATTAGTACAGAACCCCCCAAAACAAACCACCCCCCCTCCATTAGTACAGACCCGCCAGAACAAACCAGCCCCCTCCATTAGTACAGACCACCCCCTCCATTAGTACAGACTCCCCCAGAACAAACCACCTCCCTCAATTAGTACAGACCACCCCCCTAGATTAGTACAGAACCCCCCAAAACAAACCACCCCCCTCCATTAGTACAGACCCACAGAACAAACCACCTCCCTCCATTAGTACAGACCACCCCCCTCCATTAGTACAGACCCCCCCAGAACAAACCACCCCCCCACCATTAGTACAGACCCCCCCAGAACAAACCACCCCCCTCCATTAGTACAGCCCCCCAGAACAAACCAGCCCCCTCCATAAGTACAGACCCCCCAGAACAAACCACCCCCCTCCATAAATACAGACCCCCCAGAACAAACCACCCCCTCCATAAGTACAAACACCCCCCAGAACAAACCACCCCCTTCCATATGATATAGCTGTAACCAGCAGCATAAACCAACCTCATCAGCAAGCCCCGCCCCCCCACCTCACAACATCTCACCTCAGGCAGCGGAGGACATCTCCCCCATCTCAAGCCGACACCCCCGCCAGTTAACACACCAGCTTGGGTGGCTCAGGTGCACAGAACACCCGGGCGGAGAGGAGGAGAGGAGAGAGACAGAGTGCAGCCACGCCGCCCAGGTGGAGAGCAGCTGCAGATCGAGACAGGCTTGGGCAGGAGTCAGAGACAGAGGAGGAGGAGAACACATGGCAGGCACGGCCACGGCGCTGGAGGTGTGTCCCGGCTGAAGAAAAAAAAACTGCCAAAGGGAGTCAGGGCTTTCATTACTCTCGGGATGGTGTCACCCCTCTAGTGGGTGGCACCCGGTGCGGACCGCACCCCCCGCCCCCGTCTAGCAACGCCACTGGGGAGGTGCAGTTTGGCATCTTTGCCCTGGTTGCTGGATGACCTGGTCCCAGCACTGACTCCAGGTCTCAATTAGGGTTTTACCAGACACTGAGGAAACAAAAGTTTCCTCTGAAGGACACAAGCACCCTGGAGCCCTTCAACTTGCCTGGATGAGAATCCTGGGTGATACAGAAACCTTTTTACACTGTGACAGGGAACAGCACTGCCTCAAAATATACTGCATATTTATATATAAATGTCCTAAACAGGTGATCACCAGAGCCTTATTTCCTACACTTTTGCCAACTGAAACACTATGAATTTGGGAACTATTTACTCATTTACTGCATATAATAGAAGAACTATATAAAGCACTCATTTAATATATTGTGCATGTTTTTGTCTATATGGGTACATATAGACATTTGTTTTTGCAATGGTTTTCATCAATGTTTACCTACAGTATATACAGTATATTGTCAAAAGTTTTGGGATGCCTGCCTTTACACGCACATGAACTTTAATGGAAATATAGTGTGGACGAGCAGGTTTGGGGTGGAGAAACTTGAGTCCTGACCTCAATTTGATAAAACACCTTTGGGATGAGTTAGAGCAGAGACTGCAAGCTGGGCCTTCTCATCCAACATCAGTGCCTGGCCTCACAAAATGCGCTTCTGGAAGAATGGTCAAACATTCCCATAGACACACCCCTAAAACTTGTGGACAGGCTTCCCAGAAGAGTTGAAGCTGTTATAGCTGCAAAGGGTGGGCCAACTCAAGATTGAACCTTACGAACTAAGACTGGGATGCCATTAAATTTCATGTGCGTGTAAAGGCAGGTGTCACAATACTTTTGACAATATAGTGTATTTGTCTTTCAAGAGTTCACAAAGAGAATATTGGATGGCACAAATGTCACCTTGTTTGGTTATTGCACTAGTTATTTTCCTGCACATAATTACTGTTATGCATTAAAAGAGGAACATGGGGGAATTCAATTAAGATGTAAGACCTTTTTTTTGGCAAGATTGCCCTTTACACTTGCCGCCCGTCCACCGTCAAATGGCGGCTGGGCGGTGCGGCTCTCGTTCTGGGTGGACGTTATATGACGGCCTCCCAGAACGACCGCTCTTGCATGCCCTCGGGGCATGCTAGAACACGGCATGACCCCGATCTGTGTAAAGGGCCGTGGCTCTTTAACCATGCGATTGGCTGTGTCCAATCACAGCCGGTCTCATGTAAACACGGAGATGCCAGTAATCGGCGCTCCTCACCTAACACCGACAGAGTGTGAGGAGACGAGAGCCCATCAGCGGCATCTCCTCCCAGGGGACAGCTAGGTATGTAATCAAAGCACTAATCATCAG
This sequence comes from Lithobates clamitans, assembly GCA_037952925.1. Taxonomy (NCBI): domain Eukaryota; kingdom Metazoa; phylum Chordata; class Amphibia; order Anura; family Ranidae; genus Lithobates; species Lithobates clamitans. Next base: position 4,010,607 of record JBBGZY010000100.1, on the reverse strand, counting down.
TGCCCTGATTACAAATAGTGCCCACCAGTGCCAGAAATTATTGCCCACAAGTGCCAGCAATCCATGGCTATTAGTGATGCCAGTCAGTGCTGGCTATCACTGCTGCCCATCAATGCTCATCACTGTTGCCCATCAATGCTCATCACTGCTGCCCATCTGTGCCCACCAGTGCTGCCTATCTGTGCCCACCAGTGCTGCCTATCTGTGCCCACCAGTGCCGCCTATCTGTGCCACCTCATCAGTGAAGGAGAAAAATTACTTATTTACAAAATTTACTGACAAACTAAGAAAAACTTTTTTTTTTTTTTTTTTTGGTCTTCTAATTTTTTGCTAAAAAAACCCAGGAGTGATTAACCACTTCCCGACCGGCACACGTCGGCAGAATGGCACGGCTGGGCAAATGGGCGTACCTGTAAGTCCCATTTGAATTCCCCGCCATGCCATTGCGTGCGCGCCGCCGTCAGCGTGCGCCCGGCAGGGAGCTCCATGAGTCGGGTCGCAGGTCCCGCGGACTCGCGTGCGCCCCGGACGGGAGCTCCGTGAGTCGGGTCGCGGGTCCCGTGGACTCGGTCGCCGCAGGGATACCTGCGATCGCCTCACGGAGAGGACGAATAGGGAGATGCTGAACAGCATCTCCCCGTTCTGCCTAGTGACAGTGTCACTGATCTCTGCTCCCTGTCATCGGGAGCAGAGATCAGTGACGTGTCACAGCTAGCCCATCCCCCCTACAGTTAGAACACATCCCTAGTACTGACTTAACCCCTCCCCACCCCCTAGTGGTTAACCCCTTCACTGCCAGTGTCATTTACACAGGAATCAGTGCATTTTTATAGCACTGATTGCTGTATAAATGACAATGGTCCTAAAAATGTGTTAAAAATGTCCGATGTGTCCGCCATAATGTCGCAGTCACAATAAAAATCACTGATCCCCGCCATTACTAGTAAAAAAAAAAATTATTAATAAAAATTCTATAAACTATCCCCTATTTTGTAAACACTATAATTTTTGCGCAAACCAATCAATAATCCCTTATTGCGATTTTTTTACAAAAAATATGTAGAAGAATATGTATCGGCCTAAACTGAGGGAAAAAATGTTTTTTAATTATTTTTTGGGGATATTTATTATAGCAAAAAGTAAAAATGAATGCGTTTTTTTCAAAATTGTCGCTTTTTTGTTTATAGCGCAAAAAATAAAAACCACAGAGGTGATCAAATACCACCAAAAGAAAGCTGTATTTGTGGGGAAAAAAGGACGTCAATTTTGTTTGGGAGCCACGTCGCACGACCGCGCAATTGTCAGTTAAATCGACGCAGTGCCGAATCGCAAAAAGTGCTCTGGTCAGGAAGGGGGTTCTTCCGGGGCTGAAGTGGTTAAATACCACTAAAAGAAAGCTCTATTTGTACGAAGAAAATGATAACAATTTCACATGGTTACATGGTAGCATTAAATGTCATTCAAAGTGTGTCAGCGCTGAAAGCTGAAAAATAACCTGGGCAGGAAGGGGGTGTAAGTGCCCAGTATTGAGGTGGTTAAAATGGCCTGCATTAAAATAAAAAATCTTTACTGCCTGTTTTGGTAACTTTACTGATACATGCAGCAGATTCAGTTAGTTCTTAAAAGTATTAATGCACCAAATTAAAAATATTATTACCTCCAGTTCCAGATAACTAAATCCTTGGCATACAGAAAAAGACAGAGTGTCTGCCTCTGTCCGTAGTGTAGCAGAGCTGTAGCAGAGCTGTATTTTCACAGCTGCTACTACTTTTCTGCCACTGGTTGTTAACCACTTCAATACAGGGCACTTAGACACCTTCCTGCCCAAACCAATTTTCAGCTTTCAGTGCTGTCGCAGTTTAAATGACTATTGCGCGGTCATGCTACACTGTGCCCAAACTAAATTTTTATCATTTTGTTCCCACAAATAGAGCTTTCTTTTGGTGGTATTTGATCACCTCTGCGGTTTTTATTTTTTGCTAAACAAATAAAAAAAGACCGAAAATTTTGAAAAAAATAAAAGTTTTGCTTTTGTTTCTGTTAAAAAAAATTGTAAATAAGTAAGTTTTCTCTTTCACTGATGGGCACTGATAAGGCGGCACTGACAGGCACTGACAGGCACTGATACGGCAGCACCGATGAGGTGGCACCAATGAGCGGGCACTGACGGGCACTGACGATGGGCACTGAAATGCGGCACTGATGGGCACTGGTAGGCGGCACTGATGGGTGGCACTTATATGCAGCACTGATGGGCATTGATAGGCGGCACTGATGGGTGGCACTGGGTGGCACTGGTTGGCACTGATGGGCGACACTGATGGGCAATGAAAGGCAGCACTGCTGGGCACTGCTAGGCACTGATAGGATGGCACTGATAGGCGGCACTGCTGGACACTGCTGGGCACTGCTGGGCACTGATAGGCGGCACTGCTCGGCACTGATGGGCACTGATACGTGGCACTGATGGGCACTGATACACGGCACTAAAATGAGGCACTGATGGGCATCCCTGGTGGCACTGGCAGTGGTAGGCATTGCAGTGGGCACTGACTGGCAGCTGCCTGGGCACAGATTGGCAGCTGCCTGGGCACACAGTGACATTTCCCTGGTGGTCTAGGGGCATACCTGGTGGTCCAGTGTGGATCGCTTCCCTGGTGGTCCTGGGCGGCATCCCTGGTGGTCCTGGGTAGGATCTGAGGGGGGGCTGTGCTGATAAACAATCAGCACAGACCCCCCCTGTCAGGAGAGCAGCCGATTGGCTCTCCTCTACTCGCGTCTGTCAGATGCGAGTGAGGAAAAGCCGATCACGGCTCTTCCTATTTACATCGTGATCAGTCGTGATTGGACACGGCTGATCACGTGGTAAAGAGTCTCCGTCGGAGACTCTTTACCTAGATCAGTGTTGCAGGGTGTCAGACTGACACCCCGCAACAACGATCCACCCCCGGGGGCGTGCAGCGGCTGGATATTCCTGATCACGTCATATGACGTCCGATCAGGAATATCAAACCACTTTGCCGCCGTCATTCTGTAATAGGGCGGGCGGCAAGCTTCACACCTGACAGCCTCTTAACAACCAATGAGTCTGAGAAATCAGAGTCTGATGGGAAAGCTGAGATATTAGTTCCTTATCAGGTCCGCACTCACCTTCTAATTGGCAGCGGGCAGTTGGTGGATTCTTTAGCCAAATGCAGGCTGTCTATTGGCTAAAGATCCAGTCACTGCATGGTTTCAATCACAAAGGGAGTAAACCTTATCGGGGAGTAGTGTCTGTAAATCCCCATCGGGCTCTGACCCCCAGGTTAAAAACTCTCTCACCACTGCCCTGTCTGTGTGATGGCTTCATAAATGGGGAGTGAGCAGCACTGTGCTTTGGCTGGAGTGACCATATGGACACTCCACTCGTAGTGCCCCTCCACACGTGGTGCATGCCCCAGATTCATGTGCCTATGTACAACAGGTACATGAATCCATCACCCACACACTGACATTTGTCATGTGGAAGTGAATTTGAATTCTATAGAGTGTCTTAGACACTTTTGGTGAATTTCAGGGAATGAGTGCTGGCATTCTTTTGAGCAGAGTTCAGTAACAGTTACAGTTTGATACAGTTTGCATAAAAATAGCTATTCTTGGAGTTTTACTAGTTATTCAAATTGTAACCCTTAATCTAACAGCATCTTATCTCTTAAAACTCCCCAAAACTGTATACTTATTTTATCAGTACCAAAACCATTTTGCAATGAATGCTTACAGTCCCTGCAGCAGTGGCACCAGTAGTTTAGTACTGATAGTAAATGACACATATTTAGTGGATTGTCTAAAGCCTAAATATGAATCACCTGATAAAACTGCAATGTGGATGAATTACTAAAAATGATTAGCATTATATGCAAAATGAACATTGAATTTGCTTTAGTAAACCAACTCCAGTAATTTAGTCACTTCAAGTTCTGCATGAAGGTCAATGAAGTAAGTGCATGTGAAATCTTGCAGCAGGTGTGTTAGTTTTCCGTGTTAATACCACCAGTACTTATTAAAGTGATATACTCTATATAGTACCAAAATCGAGTAGCCTTAATTATTTTTGGTACAGTTCCAGAGCATTCTTCCCCTCAACTAAATAAAATTCCTTGTAACACTTATGCCCTGTACACACGGTCGGATTTTCCGACGGAAAAAGTGTGATCGGATTGTGTTGTCGGAAATTCCGATCGTGTGTGGGCTTCATCGGACTTTTTCCGTCGGAATTTCTGACACACAAAGTTTGAGAGCAAGCTATAAAATTTTCCGACAACAAAATCCGATTGGTTAAATTCCAATCGTGTGTACACAAATCCGACTCACAGAGTGCCGCGCATGCTCAGAATAAATTAATAGACGAAAGCTATTGGCTACTGCCCCGTTTATAGTCCCGACGTACGTGTTTTACGTCACCGTGTTCAGAACGATCGGATTTTCCGACAACTTTGTGCGACCGTGTGTATGCAAGACAAGTTTGTGCCAACATCCGTCGGAAAAAATCCAAAGATTTTGTTGTCGGAATGTCCGATCAATGTCCGATCGTGTGTACAGGGAATTGTTGTTTGTATTTTGAGACATGGGGAGTGATTCAAAAAGAGATAACATTAGCACATTTGAATATTAAATTTAAAAAAATATGTACTCCCACAAAGACAGCGTGGATTTATTCCCACCTAATTCAGGGAATTTCCATAACTAAGACCTCAGTAGACATACAGTATGAGAACCAATAAGAATATTCATATTGCTTCATGGCTAATCAAAATAAAATAACTCGGTCTCTGATCGTTAGGGGATGATAAAATATGTTTTTGGTGGATTTGCCAAGATTTTTGTTAAATTTGGAAGATTTAAGTTTAGAAGTAGGGATGAGCCGAACACCCCCTGGTTCGGTTCGCACCAGAACCTGCGAACGGACCGAAAATTTGCACGAACGTTAGAACCCCATTGACGTCTATGATGGAACTCGAACGTTTAAAATCAAAAGTGCTAATTTTAAAGGCTAATTTGCATGGTATTGTCCTAAAAAGGGTTTGGGGACCTGGGTCCTGCTTTAGGGGACATGTATCAATGCAAAAAAAAGTTTTAAAAACGACCATTTTTTCGGGAGCAATGATTTTAATGATGCTTAAAGTAATAATAAAAAAAAAGTGAAATATTCAGGTCACAGGTCATTGCATTCAGGAAAAAGCCACAATCACTGTGCAAAGGAGCGCAAAAAGGGTGATAGGATGGTGAAAAGGTAGACAGGACATTGGACTCAGAACACAGGTTACTGGGCCCAAGACACTGGATTCAGGACACAGGTTACTGGATGCAGGATACCAGTCAATGGACTCAGGACACTGGTCACTGGATTAAGGACACATGTCACTGGACTCAGGACATAGGTCACTGAACTGAGTGAAAAGGAGACAGGGTGGTGAAAATGGGGACAGGTCATTGAACTCAGGATGTCTATGGACTCAGGATGCAGGTTACTGGACACAAGGCACAGGTCACTAGGGATGAGCCGAACACCCCCCCGGTTCGGTTCGCAACGGACTGAAAATTTGTGCGAACTTTAGAACCCCATTGAAGTCTATGGGCCTCGAACGTTCGAAATCAAAAGTGCTAATTTAAAAGGCTAATTTGCATGGTATTGTCCTAAAAAGGGTTTGGGGACCCGGGTCTTGCCCCAGGGGACATCTATCGAAGCAAAAAAAAAGTTTTAAAAACGGACGTTTTTTTTGGGAGCAGTGATTGCTTAAAGTGAAAAAAAAAAGTGAAATGATCCTTTAAATATCATACCTGGGGAGTGTCTATAGTATGCCTGTAAAGTGGCACGTGTTTCCGCGAACAGTCCCTGCAGAAAATTACATTTTTAAAGGAATAAAAGTCATTTAAAATTGCTTGCGGCTTTAATGTAATGTCGGGTCCTGGCAACATGGATAAAAATCAGTGAGACAGACGGCATGGGTAACCCCCCCCCCAGTCCATTACCAGGCCCTTTGGGTCTTGTATGGATATTAAGGGGAACCCCACACCCAAATTAAAAAAGGAAAGGCGTGAGGCCACCACGCCTTATATACTCTGAACAGCAGTATACAGGCGGTGCAAACAAGACAGGCACTGTAGGTTTGTTGTTAAATAGAATCTGTTTGTAATTTTGAACTGGTACATTTTTAACGTGTTTAGCTCCAGCCAAAAAATCTATTTTAAGCTTTTTGGAAAACATAGGGAAGGGTTATCACCCCTGTGACTTTTTTTTGTTGTCTGTGCTCCTCTTCAGAAGATTTCACCTCGCTTTCTGTCCCAATGACAAATGTTTTTAAAAAATTTGGGGTTTTTTGTGAAACAAGGATTGGTGATAAAGCATCAGTGGAAAGGAGAAACGTTTTTCCCATATTAACTCTTACAGGAGAGAATTTCCCTTCTTAGGGGTAGATTTCATCTCACTTCCTGTTGTCTCCTTCCGTTTGCAAGTAGGAGTCGTTTGTAAGTTGGATGTTTGAAAGTAGGGGCCTGCCCTATATACTCTGTAGAAATTGGGGCCTTAGATGTTGGTGTTGCCACAACATGGTAAGCCCTCACAGGGCCCTGCTGTGAAATATTAGATCAAGAATTGTAATTACATGGCCCTGTTGAACAGGGGCAGAAAAATTGGGCCTTTGGTGATGGTAGTGGTGCTGGTGCCACAACACTGTAAGTCTTCACAGTTACTCTTAGTGGATGCTGGAACGGGCCCTGCAGTGAAATTTTAGATCAAGAATTGTAATTGAAATTGAACAGGGGCAGAAAAATTGGGCCTTTGGTGGTGGTGGTAGTGCTGGTGCCACAACACTGTAAGTCCTCACAGTTACTCTTGGTGGGCGCAGAAACGGGCCCTGCTGTGAAATATTAGATCAAGAATTGTAATTACATGCACCTGTTGAACAGGGGCAGAAAAATTGGACCTTTGGTGGTGGTGGTGCTGGTGCCACAACACTGTAAGTCCTCACAGTTACTCTTGGTGGGTGCTGGAATGGGCCCTGCTGTGAATTATTAGATCAAGAATTGCAATTACATGTCCCTGTTGAACAGGGGCAGAAAAATTGGGCCTTAGGCACTGGGGCTGGTGCCACAACACTGCAACCCCTCACAGATACTCTAGTTGGAGTGCAGGAACGAGCCCTGCTGCAAAGTATTGCATCAAAAATTGTAATTGCACGCCCCTGTTAAACAGGGGCTGAAAAATTGGGCCTTAGGCACTGGTGCCACAACATTGCAACTTCTCACAGATACTCTAGTTGGAGTGCAGGAACGAGCCCTGCTGCAAAATATTGCAACACAAATTGTAATTACATGCCCCTGTTGGACAGGGGCTGAAAAATTGGGCCTTAGGCACTGGTGCTGGTGCCACAACACTGTAACCCCTCACAGATACTCTAGTTGAGCGCAGCAACGAACCCTCCTGCAAAATATTGCATCAAAAATTGTAATTACACGCCCCTGTTAAACAGGGGCTGAAAAATTGGGCCTTAGCCACTGGTGGCGGCGCCCAAAACCAAAAATGTTCTTACAAGCTATCAGCATGATCATTGAGGAGGAAGAAGATAATCACTCAGCATAACAGGATAGTCACTCAGCATCAGCATAGGCAGTCTTGAAGGGATCTGACATTTCAAAAAAAATTATTCGGTTACATTAACATCAGCTGCTTGGTAGCTGGTGGTGATCCAAGACTGATTCATTTTTATGAAGGTCAGTCAATCGACCGAGTCGGTGGACAGACGCACCCTGTGATCAGTTACAAAGCCTCCATCAGCACTGAATGTGCGTTCCGAAAGAATGCTGGATGCAGGACAGGCCAGTAGCTCAATTGCATACTGTGCAAGCTCTGGCCAGTGATCCATCCTCAAGACCCAGTAACCCAGAGGATTTTCGGTGGGAAAGGTGTCCAAGTCAGATCTTGCCCCTAGGTATTCCTGCATCATGTAAAACAGACGCTGGCGATGGTTGCTGGAACCGATCATACCTTGGGGCTGCGTAATAAAAAATTGTCTGAACGCATCGCCACCTTCTCCGCCGCTCCTTCTTTGACTGACCGAAGCCTCAGCAACACGTTGTCCAGGAACAGGATTTTGTATCCTCCCAGTCTCTAGGAACGTGTTGCACAGACCTTTCTGCAAGGCCTCCCGAAGATGTTTCATCCTCTGCTCCCTCTGTGACGGCAAGATAAGGTCTGCAACCTTACCCTTGTAACGTGGATCTAGGAGGGTTGCCAGCCAGTATTGATCCCTCTCCTTGATACCACGAATACGAGCATCCTTCCGCAGGCTTTGCAGGATCAGGGAGGCCATGCAGCGTAGGTTTGCTGAGGCATTCGGTCCGGAGTCCTCTGGGTCACTAAGGACGACATGATAAGTGTCTGGTATGCTTTATGTGGGGGAACCCCAGGCATTTTTGTTTCTTTTGTAATTTTTTGTTGTTTACTGTACTACAGTAAAAGTTACATTTTAGAAAGAATATAATACATTTGTAATTAACATTTCCCTGCCAACCTATTTTATAATGGTATAGGGATGCTCTGCCAAAAGCCCCCCCAAAACATATACAAGACTCTTAAAGGGGTTGTAAAGGAAAAAGTTTTTTCACCTTAATGCATACTATGCATTAAGGTGAAAAAACATCCGACAATACCGCCCCCCAGCCCCCCGTTTTACTTACCTGACCCCTCGAAAGTCTTCGCCGCTCAGCCTGGCCGCTGATTGGCTAGAGTGGATGGATTGAAAGTAGCGCAGCCATTGGCTCATGCTGCTGTCAATCACATCCATTGACGCGGCGTGCCGGGGGGCGGGGCCGAGTGATACAGTGAGCGGCTATGGCCACCGGCTGTATCTTGGGAGCGCGCCTGCAAGCACTCAACACCATGCGAGGGAGCTTGCATGAAGGTGTTGAGTCCTTGCGGGGGGAGCCGAGACAGCCGCCGAGGGACCCCAGAAGACCAGGTTCGGGGCCACTCTGTGCAAAACGAGCTGCACAGTGGAGGTAAGTATAACATGTTTGTTTTGTTTTTTTAAATATATCTTTAGTGATCCTTTAAGCATCTGGTTCTGTATGTATTTTGGTATACTTTGTGGGGGTCCATAATGCATACCAGTACCCTCTTGAGGGGCCTCAATGCAGTTTTTCACAGAGAAATCCAGGCTGGCAAGGAAATGTCATTTTGTTTCCTTTGTAAATCTCAACTTGGTTGCAGTACAGTGTATACATTTTACAGGTGCACCATTGCACAGGCAGATTTATGGTATCCCCTATGCATGTTATTTAAAGGAAATGGGCATTTTTGTTGTTTAACCCCTTCCCGCCGACCGTACGCACATATGCATCCTCGGCTTTAGGGGTTATACCGGGATAATGCCTGCAGCTGCAGGCATCATCCCAGTACCTTTTTTAGAGTGGGTGGTCGGATCTTCAGGGATAACAACCGATGCGGCTAAAAGGCACTTGGCCGTTATTCCGGAGTAATGGGAGGGGACAACCCCCCCTCCCGCCACCTTCTGCCACTCTTCCCAGGCTTCCCGTCCCACGGGAGACCCGAGCCACGATCCGTCTCCTGTGTGTAAACAAGGAAGCAACGTTACAACATCACTTCTGGTTTACTCCGAAACTGCCAATTGTGGCATTTTTAAAAAAATACAGTATTCAGAATCGCTGTTTTTGGCTGTTTACAGTCCTTGTGACAGCAATAAAAGTGATCACATTGACAATGTAAAAAATTTAAAAATATATAAAATAAATAAGAAAGTGCCCCCGTCCCTGCGAGCTCGCGCAGCAAAGAAAACGCACGCGTAAGTCGCACCCGCATATGTAAACTGTGTTCAAATCACACATGTGAGGTATCGGCACAATCGTCAGAGCGGGAGCAATAATTCTAGCACTAGACCTCCTCTAACCTGGTAACCATTTTTTTTTAAAGCGTCACCTATATAGATTTTTAGGTACCGTAGTTCGTCGCCATTCCATGAGTGTGCGCATTTGCAAAGCATGACATGTTAGGTATCTATTTACTCAGCGTAACATCATCTTTCACATTATGCAAAAAAATTGGGCTGACTTTACTGTTTAGTAGTTTTTTAATTCATGAAAGTGTCTTTTTTCCTAAAAAATTTTGTTTGAATGACCACTGCGCAAACACAGTGTGACATAAAATATTGCAACAATCGCCTAGATTGTCTGCTAAAAAAAAATGTAATGTTTGGGGGTTCTAAGTAACTTTCTAGCACAAAATACAGATTTTAACTTGTAAGCAACAAACGTCAGAAATAGGCTTAGGCATGAAAGGGTTAACGTTAAAGTGGTTGTAAGCCCTTGGATATACCCAGTGAAATGACTAGCCTAGGGGATACACAGAGATTAAACAAATCCTTCTACATAAGTTGTGCCTGTTTATTTGCAGCCATCTTTTCTCTACAACTGTTTAAACACTTCAGCCCCTGGAAGAATTTACCCCTTTCCTGACCTGGCCATTTTTGCGATACGGCACTGCGTCGCTTTAACTGACAATTGCATGGTCGTGCGACATTGTATCCAAACAAAATTTATGTCCCACAAATAGAGCTTTCTTTTGGTGGTATTTGAGCACCTCTGCAGTTTTTATTTTTTGTGCTATAAACAAAAGAAAAGCGGCAATTTTGAAAAAAAACATTTTTTTTACTTTTTTGCTATAATAAATATCCCAAATAAAAAAAAACTAGTAATGGAGGCGATCAGTGATTTTTATCAGGACTGCGACATTGCGGCAGACAGATCGGACTCTTTTGACACATTTTTGGGACCACTGACACTTATACAGCAATCAGTGCTATAACAATCTACTGATTACTGTGTAAATGTCACTGGTAGGGAAGGGGTTAACACTAGGGGGCGATCAAGGGGTTAAGTGTGTCCTAGGGAGGTGTTTCTAACTGTGAGGGGATGTGACTGACTAGAGGAGGATCCAGATCGCTGTTCCTACTTAGTAGGAATAGACGATCTGTTTCTCCTCCCCTGTCAGAACAGGGGTTTATGTGTTTACACACACAAATCCTCTTTCTGGCTCTTGTGCCCACGATCGCGGGTGTTGGCCACACACATTGGGCCCCGTGCCGTGCAGCGGGCGTGCGCCTGCTATGGCTCTTAAAGGAGCTGCCGTACATATATGCGATTTGCGCAGAAGAGCCATCCTGCCGCCGTATATGTACAGGAGTCAGTCGGGAAGTGGTTAAAGTCCAAAATTTACATTGCTTTTCTAAGCTTCGAGAGGCAGGGTGCAGGGATCTAAAGTCTTACACTGCACAGCTGAGTGTAATCTGGAGGGAAGGAACACACCACCCCTACACAATCTCATAGGGAAACATACACAGTTGGGGTTGTCAATCACAGGCTGTGTGCTAGAGCCTCCCCTCCCCTGTCCCAATTTAACCCTTGGAGTCAGCACAATCTGTCAGAAATTACTCATGCAGATAGCAGAGGAAGCAGACTGGAGACAGAAATCACATATTCTAAAAAAAAAAACTTCTTCACCAAACTGTATTTTTCAAACATTTTATGCATTCGTACATAGCCAGTTAGCCATTTGTTTATAATTCATTGACAGCTAGCCATGTCATAAAACTGAATTTAAATATTTGGCTGATTTTAACCCCTTCGTGACCAGGGTCAAAACGAATCCTAACACCCAAGCCCAATTTCGTAACTTTGACATGTGTTAACTGTACATATCATCGCAACTACTTAGTGTAGCCAGGTGGATTAGACCGTGTGCTTGTCACTACAGATTAGAATTTCATTTGGTGGGAAATATTAAAAGATATCTCCTGATTTTTTTATTATCAAAGTAAAACTAGCCCAAAATAGTAAAAAAATAAAAAAATGTAGTTTATTTTTATGTCATTACCATGTGCCACCGTAAAAAATCTTCAAATAAATTCTCTTACTTCTGATGATCACGGCAAGAACACATATGTGTGTGTGATTTATTCTTTGTATCCATAGAAGGGGCAAGAAACAAAAGTTTGTATTTTCCCTAAAATAACTGACACTAACCCTGACACTAACTGACACTAACAATTACACTGCCACTAACTGACACACTGACACTAACTGACATGCACACTGCCACTAACTGCTTTTAACTGATATTTACACTGCCACTAACGGACACTGTCTTTAACTGACACTGACACTAACTGAGACACTGCTACTGGCTGCCACTAACACTGACACCTACACTCAAGAAGCTAGGTAAAGCATTGAACCAGTTTTATTTTTTTTTTCTTTACCAGACTTATATTTGTACATACTTCTCCTTGGGCCCCTTTCACACTGACAGACCAATCGGGTCTGCCTGTCACTTTTTCAGGCAGACCTGATTGGGCCATCCATTGCTCTCTGGACACCTGTCTTCTGACACCCGACCACATCCAGCCCGATCCTATCAACTAAAAACAGACAGGTGGGGATCTGTTCCCCATCTGTCCGGCGGGTCGGATAGGATGACAGGCAGTGTATTTTCATCCAACAGCCCCATAGAGAACAGCGGGCTGTGTCCGTGTCTGCTCTACATTAGCAGAGTGGACACAGATCTGTCATCCGCCTGCTCAGAAGGGACCAGCGGACAGATCCTATGCTGAACAGCTGGATCCACTTAACAGAGTCCGCCCCGTGTGAAAGGGGCCTTAGTGGGGAGGAATAGATACATTCTATCTTTTCGTCCTCACTAGCAGAGAAGTCTGTTGTCTCTTCTCTTCACAGAGACAACATTGGCACTGGCTGCAGAATGAATGATCACTGTGATAGCCAATCAGAGGCTATCACAGTGATCATGTATTTGGGATCTGGTTCCCCAGGTCCCAATTGTTAGTAGAGACCCAGGGCTGTCACCAATCAAGCACACTCCCAGCACAAACACAAGAACACATATATGCAGCAGACAAGTTCCTAAAGCCCACTTCCTGGACACCGCATATATGTGTTACGCTGTCGTAAAGGGGTTAATGTGGCTCAGATTAACAGTCAAAACTTTACCACAATTCGACAAACCCCCCACGATCCGAAGCCAGGTAAGTTTGGTTCCTCCCCAGTTCAAATGTGTAATTCTAGTTAGATACCTGTAGTTATAAAGAAATTTAGCTGTTGTCATATGGTTGTAGAAGAATTTGCAAGGCAAGGTCATTTATAACAGGCAGTAAAAATGAGAGCTATTTGAAGTGGATCATGGATTACATTATCTATTTAATTGTTCAGAGAATATTTTCTCTTAAACTATATGTAAGCCCTAACAACGAACTTCTCTTACTGCCTTCTTTTGGTCTGTTAAATATACAATTATATGTGTTTTGTTATATATTTTCCATAAGTACAAATAAATAACTGTTTGTCCTGTTAGAAATCCTGTAAGATGATAACTTCTTGTGCTCCTGTCTCTGCTGACTGTTATCAGTTAGCATTATTCCCACCTCTTTGGACTACAGAACATCTTCAATATGTTATGGAGCTGATAAGAGCCCCCTCTCTGTAGTTCTAACACACTTCCTGTCCTAGGATGAATACTCAGCCTACTCTGCTAAAGTTACAGTGAGTGAGCATCTGTCACCCTAGTACACAATGTACAGTATGTCTGGCAGGATCACTGGGTGGAAAAAAAACGTTAAAAAAGATGGAAAAAATTAATACAGCCACCATATCTAAGGACTGGATAGTTGCAGGATAATGTTATTTTATTATTTGGTTTGTACTAAAGTTTGTATTTTATTTACAGATTTTTTTTAAAAAAAATGGTTGGTGCTAATCAGAGATGTCTATATTTTTGCTGGTTCCAGTTCTTTCACTTTGTCTGATCTGTTGAGAAACCAGTTCTATGAGGTTGGATAGTGTTATTGAAGTCCTTTGTCAAATCTCAGTTGTTTGGCCAGCACAATTAGGGAAGCTTCGAAGACCAGTGTACATTTAGAAATCCTTCTAACATAAGCAATTCAATTAACTGGAAGACCTTTTCCAGAGTAAATGATAAAGTGTAAATCAGTTCTTAATATTTCATTAAATCTTCAATGAAATGGTTTTAAATAGCTTAGATCTCTATTAATTATAAGGGTTATTGGTGCATGATCAAACCAATTTATTGAATTAATTACAGCTCGATCAACTTGAAGAAGGAGACTGAGGCAACAAAAAAATAATGGAATCTAGTATATCTTTTATGTTGTGTCAAATAATTAATTTCATTTTTTTCTTGGGTGGTAGGTGTTTTATAAATCTATACATTAAATAGCTTATAATTGTATGAAAGCTTTTGGCACTGCTTAAGTGCGAAAATTCTTATAGAGAGGCTTAGGAAATGTTATACAATATCCTCAGAACATTCTCAGAACATTTGTTAGTCATTCAAAAGATGGACTTTGCTGAATGAAAACCACATACACTGTTATAAATTCATTCATGCAAGAAAAGTATTCCATCCTGCTCCTTAGAATTTTCTAATCATTGCATTTCAGAATTAATATTGATTTGACCCCACTAACGATTAGAAAAATGAACAAAGTTTCATAGAACCTTTTTTTACCCAAGAATTTTCATTCGAAATTCTGCTCACCTATGGTCAACTTTACTGTATGGAGTTCTGAATTAAAATCTTACTTTGTGGCTGAACCTTTAGATGACGCATCCCCCTTGACTAATCACAATTTTGCCTGCTTTTAATTTTTGGAGCTTACCCATTCACCAGGTTTAGGATTTACCATATAAAATATTTAACTGTCTGTCTGAAGCCCAACTTGAAACTTTTTTTTAAACAGCCCATACATACCAATACCTGTTTTTCTGAAACCTGGCCAATCTGGTGGTGTCACAGATCATTCATCTTTTTCCTCATAGGCATCAGTGGGAAGTGGGAGTGAGCCCCATTCAGTCTAGGAGTGTGAGCAAAAAATGTGTCTTTTTGCACCCCCCAGCATCTGTTGCCATAGTGCTGGCTGTCATTCAGCCTGGAAGCTCAATGGTGCTGGACATTATAAGAGGAAAGTCTGTAAGGGACAGCACTTGAGGAAAGGTGGGTATTGCAGAAAAGTTTACTTTATTTATGTGCAAGTCAGCACATTTAAAAAAAGAAAACAAAATGGAGTTCTACTTTAATCTCTGTACATTGGTTATATCTCCTATTAGTAAAGTTTAGGCTTTTTATATCAATTTACACCATTGAGACCACTACAACCTGAAATTCAAAAGATTGCTGATTTAATGATTTAAAGCTCCTGGTATTTTTTTTTTAACTGCTATAAAATCCTTTTCCTTCAGTTAATGGACAATTTACAAGTCACAGGAATCCGAGACTATGCTGTCACCTACAAGAGGACTCGGACACTAGCAAACAAAAATACAGTGATCAGCCTGGTATAAACCTTCCCATTCTCTTAATGCCTCGGTTACCAGCAAGACTATAAATACAGAGAGCTGGGACCAGTGTCCCCCAAATAATTCCTAGAAAAGTATTTTATGGTAAGTCCTCAATGCATTCCAAGGAAATTAGTTTATTGGTATGTCTAAAAGCAGTCCAATTTAAGGGTGGGAGCAGCAAAAAAAAAAAACACCAACAAACCCACAAAACAAGATAAAACTGAACTTGGGGCTTCCCTATAGCTTAAAGTGCAACATGAAGAACCTTACCACAGAAGCTTGTAATGAAGCATGAACATCCACCCGGTAAAACTTGTGAACAAAAAACGATGGCAGCCTTGCAAATCTGGGAAAATGTTTTCTGATAATAAAACATTCAAAAAGCATTCACAGACCTAGTAGTATGTGCCTTAATAGCAAAAGGTGGAACCCAATGCTTAAGGATGAAGTTTAACATGCTAACATTTTGCCTTTCGAGTTTCTCTCTCCACCTCAACTTGCTAATAAAAGTATTAAATAAACGCTTTAAGTTTTCAATACATATCTTTTTTTACACTCAGTGATGTCATCACTGGGTTTCTGTACTTCTTTATACAAAGCAGGCAGATTATGGTTAGTGGGAAAGGCTGAGAAGATGCGGTACATTGTGTGGTACATTGCTTCCTGAAAACATCACAGCACTCTGTCCTCAATGCGTCCCCAATAACCCCCAGCCCTGATCCAAGCAGTGGGCTGGCTCTTGGATGGAGTCATAAAAATATAAAAAAAAACTTGATGTGCTGCTGTCAGTCTAAAGGAATAGATGGTTGTAGATATTTGCATGCAGACTATCTTGGGTAACACTCACATGTGAAGCTGAGCCTCCATGATTACAAGAACTGAAATCCAAAGAATTAATTGGGTGGGCCATGAGCAGTAAAGCTGGGGAGGAAAGGTCTAGGTGATATTGGATGTCCTCCAGTCAGGAAACGAAGATGTCTCTATCTAACTAGCCTCAGCTTTTAATGCGCACTGTGAGAAGCTTACAGTGTACAGTGGGATCAGAATAAGTCATTTCAGTACTGGAGAAAAGCCTTACAACAAGGCTGAAGGGATGGCTGGGATTCAGCTTCAAGACCATAAGCTTTAATGCTAAAAATTAAGCCTAATTTAGCCACCGACAATGGTGAAATGAGAAGTCGGTTCCTCTTGCGGGGGACCATCAGGAATGACAAAGAGAAAATCAATGTTTCTAATGGAGAGAGTGGCTGTGAGAAAGACACTCGCGGCTGAAACTACATCCAGATAATGAAAGAAAATTCCAATCTGATGTACCAAGGCCAGACAGAGGTATGAAACAAAGGTGTTATACAAAGCATTGAAGGCTAGCAGTCTCTGAAACAAGATTGCAGGTGCTGATATTTGACCTCTGATTGGCCAAATGTTGATCCAGATCTAATTGCAAAAATGTCAGGAATTGTCCATCAGTTTCCTTGCAACAACCAAAGTATGTCTTCCTAGTGAAATGGTAGCCCGTTTAGAAACTGGACCCTGTCCCTTAAGATTTGGGCTTTACTAGCCATGCCGTTAAAAGCAGTGACCATGAAGCAGGATCGTAAACCAGTCCTTCTGCCAGGAGATCTTTACAACAGCATTTCAGAGGAAAAAAACTGTACTAATCTCACAGATCCACCAGTTCACCCACTGCTTCAGCCAGAGAATATCTGTACCAGGAGAATACCTATTCAGTATGTTGTTGTAACCTTGAGGCATGGAGGTCCACATCTGATGTTCACCATCTATGACACAGACTCTGAAACACCTCCACGTGTGGGGCCCATTCCCCCAGATCCCGGTTTTGTCATCTGAGAAAGCATGCCCGCCAATTACCCATGTCTGGAATGTAAATGTCAGTTTAATGTCAGTAAAAGTTTAGCCCAGGATAGAATACTTTCTAATTGTTTTGCCATGAAAAGATATTTGGTTTCTTCCTTATACTTAAGGCAAGTCGCTGCCATGGCATTGTCCATGTTGGACAATTGGTTGACCTATCAGTTGGGATGTCTTGAATTGTAGGGACAACCAAATCACTCAGAGATCCAGAATGGTATTTAGGAGACAGGATTCCTCCTACATCCAAGTGCCTTGCAGCTACAAGGTGACTAGGACAAAACCTTCATGTGTTCCTGGATGACCTGAAGAAGGGCCCACCCTTCTTCAGGCCGCGTAGTCAAGATGACAGCTATCTTCACTCCTCACGTTCGGGTGTTACCGTTCACCAGCTCTGGTTGGTGGCAGCCTCTCAGTCCCTCCTTTGCCTTCTGGCTGCCCCATCATTCCGCCAAACATCATTGGGGATCTGATCGAGGCTCCACACTGTCCATCTGGCTCTGCACACACTGGCTTCCCTCTTCCTAGTGACATCCAGGAGCACATGAAGGTTTTGCCATTGCAGCACTGCCCCACCAAGCCAGTCCACCACCAACTGTTGCTTAAGGTACTGTTACAATGAGGAGCAGTGGTGGCCCGTCCATAGGTGGTGCCTGGGTGCCACCCCCCCTCCAGGCAGTAAAAAAAAAAATATCAAAAAAATTCTTTTTTAAAGCTGGCGCTTTAAAAAAGTAATTTAAAACGGTCCTTAAATGCATTGTGTTCAGGTGCCAGACACAGTGTGACGCCGGACACAGTGCACTTATGGGAAGCGCCATGTCTATGCAATCACGAGATTGCAGACGTGGCGCTGCATTTGAGGACGTTTAGCTCGCCTGGCGGCGCTTTGTGAAGCACTGAGTAGCTTCCGCCCGGCCCTAGTATCTATTACTAATCCCGGGCGGTTTGATTGACATCTGAGTATGATGTCACTTCCTGCTTCTCTCTCTCTCTCTCTCTCTCTCTCTCGAGAGAGAGAGAGAGAGAGAGAGAGAGAGAGAGAGGAAACAGGAAGTATGAGAACAACGGAGCTCTCCACAGGACACCGCTGGAGAGGACAACACATAGCAAGGTAAGTAACGGGGGGAGGGGGGTTTGGTGGTGACACTTCTTTCTATGAACTTTAATATTGCTTTATAAAATTGTAAACACTTACTGTTGGCATTGGACACTTTATTGCATTTATTATTGATCTCCACAGACATTCATTGTAACATTGCACCTTTATTATTATTGTTTGTTTTTTTAGTGTTTTTTGGCTCCAGCTATTTATTCGCTTATACATTTTTACTACCGATGTAGTGTTTATCTTTGCACAATATATATATTGATGTTTATAGGTTGATGTAATACTATTAGCCACCACTTAGACTCACGTCCACTTATGTTAATTTCTACCTAGCACTTTAGGTGATTAAAGTCACCGTTTGAGTTGAATATGAGTTAGCACACTGAGGGTAGTTATCTACTTCCCAGCCACTGATTGCTCCAGCTGATTTACATTTATGCACTGGTGTGCACATTAGGATTAGCACAGCACCATTCTTACTGGCTTATTTACATCTTTCTTTAGGGTCAGGCTGGACCCTATTCGGTGCAAGCTGCTTTTCCTTTATTACTATCTTTTCTGCATGGTAGCGCAGGAATAAAAATACCTGATAGCTTTTACTTTTCCATCCAACCCATTCCCGCTGCAAGCATGGATGTTTTCACTTACATGGAAAAAAAAAATTAATTTAGAAGAAGTGTTTAATGCGTCCAATCCCAATATTACAAAAAATTTAGATCTTGAGAGCCTAATGAGGAGGCTCGGACATAATATGGAGAAAAAAGTGAGTCTCTGGTGGGACACATGTACCTTCGAAACTTACCTAAAAGAAAGCTTAGTCCCTAGGAGACTGAGATGGGACGTGCCCCCTAATGATGGCCTTACTGATCAAGAATCTAATGAAGAATGGTTCAAGTTCTTTAATGATAAAGGACTGGAACTATTAAGATTCTTATTAGAAAGGAAACAAAGAAAAACGAAAATGATAGATCAAAATATTTCCCAACTGAAAGAAGAATTAGAAGTGTATAAAGAAACAACATAATTCAAAACCTTAACCACACAGTTGAATAAAGACCTCATGAAAAAAGACAAAGAGGTCCAACAGAGGAAGAGCAAGAAGTACACTAGGGATACAAAAGATTTTAGAAATGATTAGGTTTTCAAATGGCAGAACTTAATAGGTAGGGGAGATAATGCATCCACCTACTCGACACCAGAGAAGACTGTGAGGGTGGACCCCCACCAGACTATAGAACCTTTGAATGCCCAATCTGGTAGTTACCAAGCCCCAAGAGAAGGGTATACAACAACTACCCCAAGACACCAAGACTCTGATGGGAGAAACACTTATTATCAACCATCCACCCCGTATCGAGGGGACAGAAGACCCCAGCCGAATCGTACTCCGCAAAATGGGAGAAGAACTTATTGAAAAAACAATAGGAAGCCGTTCAATAACTGGCATAAACCACCTTATGACCAGAGGGACTATAGGGGACCACCCCAAGGATGGAGAGATCAAAGAAGACCATCTTATGAATATAGGGAGAATAAGGAACCATCATATGAATACCACGGGCCAAGAGGAAGGAGTCCGATGCATGAGTATGGACACGGGGAAAGAAGAGGTCCCCAACAAAGAAATCAATACCATAATGAATGGAGCCCAATACCGACATATAACTATTATGCTCCACTCATGCATAAAGGTGAAGAAGAAAGACAGGAGAGAAACTACCCCTCACAGTATGGAGATCAAGCATACAACAGGTCTTTTTTAGACAGGGGCAGGGACGATCATTAACTGAGATCATCAGACGAGAACAGAAACCCCAGAAAAAGTCCAGGAAGAAGAGAGGATGGAAATCTGGAAAGAGAGAACAAAAGAAAAAGAGAGTGAAAGGAGAAGGGATCTTCAATTTAAGTGGACAGGAACTAACATCAGAAGAGATAGCCGTACTTGATAAAGGCCTGAGGTATATACCCATGAAAAATCTGGATAAATTCCAGACGTATATTGGAATTCAGAATTTTATAAGAAAACTGAGCATTCAAAAATACATTGTAAGTAATCCCATTCGAACAAAATATCTGATGATCGAGGATAATGGCGTCACACACAGCACATTGAGGAATAAATCTGTTTTTCCTTGTCAAAAGAAGTTTATTGAGTATACAATGTTATAAAGATACATAGAGTAAGTTTACAAGGATCTATAAAGTAAGCTCATTGTTTTACAGTAGGGTTTATATAGGTAAATATCATGAAATTTCAAATGTTAAACATTGGGTTCACGTAAACCTAAATTAAAGATATATATCATTTCCTTAGTTACTTTTGTAGGTATTTAAATGATTTATACCTACTATACATATTGTTTACAAGTAGAGTGTATATAGGTCAAATAAATTCTGATAATGAGCTTTAATCGTAAGGTGGAGAAAAGGAAAGAGAAAGAAGAAAAAGGGTTGAAAGGTAGAGGTATGGTCCACAAGGTTGTCCCGCTCGTCAGTTTATTATTCTTTTTAGTTCTCTTTGAAGCCTTAGAATGGGTGTCTCTGTAAGTCATTTAATCTGTTACCATGGCAACAGGACAGAGTCATTGAAGTTTGACAGGAACTGTTGTTTTATCCAAGGATGCCAAAGTTTTTCAAATTTTGGAATTTGATTTTGATCGATGGCTACCATCTTAGCATGGGACATTGTATTATTCATTGTGTGAATTGTTTCTGCTAGTACCAATGTAGGAGATTTCCATGCCTTGGCCACTGTTTGTTTAGTTTGTTAGTTGGATCATAAGTTTGAATTGAGAGAGTGTTAACCATTCCGGTTTTAGATTAAGTAAAGTTAAATATGGATCTGGTTGTATTATTTTTTTAAATATTTTAGATGCAATCACGAAGACTTCCTTCCAGAAGGTTTGGATTACTGGGCACGTCCACCATATGTGTAAATATGTGCCTATTTCTGGGCATCCTCGAAAACAAAGAGCTGAGGTATTAGGTGAATATTTTGCCACTCTAGCGGGTACAAGGTACCAGCGAGTTAGGACTTTATAATTTGTCTCCAGTGCTAAGATGTTGGGTGAAGATGACTTAGATGTGAGCCATATGTTAGACCAGTCCGTGTCTTCTAAAGTTCGTCCCAGGTCCTCCTCCCACCTCTGAATGTAAGAGGGTCTATTAAGATTTGCTACTCCATATAATTGATTATAAAGTGATGAAATTGTACCTTTAGCAAATGGATCTTTTGTACAGATTGATTCAAAAATGGATAATTGGGATAATGGTGTATCCCCCTTTAGGAATGGTGTATAGAAATTTTTGATTTGGAGATATCTAAATATCTCAGAGTTTGGTAGATCATATTTTTCTCTAAGTGATGGGAATTAAAGGAATGATTTAGATGCTATGAAGTCATTTAGTGTCTGAATGCCTGATGTTGTCCAAGCTTTAAAAGAATTTGGGTAGATCCATGCCGGATAAAAGGCCGGATTTCTGATAAAAGAAAGGAGAGGATTGTGTGGAGATTGTAACTGATATTTGGTTTTTAGTTTATCCCAGAGAGATAAGAAGTGTTTAGTTATGGGATTATGAATTTAAAAGCGGTCTTTAGGATCAAGCCATAATAAATTTGATATTAATAGAGGGTCATTTTCTGAAGCCTCTATAAATACCCATAATGGGATTTCCTGTTTTGCATGGTATTTGGACAGACTGGCCAAATGTGCTGCTCTGTAGTAGTTAGTAAAATTAGGGTATCCCAGGCCTCCTTTATTTTTGGGAAAATGTAGTGTGTGTATAGGTATACGTGGTTTAGAAGAGCCCCATATAAACGAAGTTGCTCTTTTTTGTACTATTCTCAAAAAATAGGAAGGAATTGGAATAGGGAGGACTCTGAATAGATAAAGCAATTTGGGTAGAATAGTCATTTTGATTGCATTAATCTTCCCTATCCAGGATAAAGGAAGTTGCGACCATTGTTTTATTAGATTTGTGATCTGTCTTAATACAGGAGCATAATTGGTTGAGAATAAGTCAGAATGAGATGCTGTTAAATGAATTCCAAGATATGGTATTGATTTTTCTGCCCATGTAAATGGGAGTGCAGCCCTAGCCGGGATCAATTCCATGTTTGTGAGTGAAATATTAAGCACTAGGCATTTCTTAGGATTAATCATAAGGCCGGATAGGGCTGCAAATCCATCAAGAGCTGGTATTAAGTTAGGACCAGAGACCTGTGGTGATGATAGAAAAAGTAATATATCGTCTGCAAATATACATAATTTGTGTGTAATACCTCCTACTTCAATGCCAGTTATAGTTTGGTTTGTTCTGATGTATTGGGCCATGGGTTCGAGTATAAGGGCAAATAATAAGGGAGATAATACCGGGTACCTCTTTCGATATTAAAGGCATCAGATTTGTATCCAGCATATGTTATATAGGCTTTGAGTTTATTATATAATGCTTTGATCCATGTTAAAAAGTGGGGTCCAAAACCCCATTTTTGTAATGAATATTGCATATATTGCCAGAATACTGTGTCAAATGCCCTCTTAATATCGAGAGATAGAAAACATAAAGGGATTTTCCGTTTTTTAGCAATATGTGCCAATAACACTGCCCTGCGTATATTATCGCCTGCCTGTCTATTTGGCATGAAGCCTACTTGATCTCTATGTATTAAATTTCTTATAATGCTATTGAGGCGTTTTGCTATTATTTTTGCTAATAATTTAATATCGAGGTTTAACAGAGAGATAGGCCGATAATTCCCACAGGAAGTATCATCAGAAAGGGGTTTTGGGATCATACAAACAATTGCCATTAGTGTTTCTTGCCGAAAAGAATGTCCATCTAGAAGTTTGTTAAAAGTTTCAGTGAGAATGGGAGAGAGTATTTCTGAGAATGTTTTATAGTATAAAGCCGAGTAGCCATCTGGGCCTGGTCTTTTGTTAAGTTTTAGGTCTTTTATGGCGTTAGCAACTTCATCTATAGTTATAGGCTCATCCAAACTGCTTTTTTGATTCTGAGATAACTCAGGTAAGGTTATTTTTAAGAAGAAGGATTTAGCCTCTGTAGGATTAAATTCATTGTTTGTCTTGCATAAAGTTGTGAGATGTGAGTGAAATTTATGGACTATTTTAACTGGATTACAAGTGTAAACATTTTTTGATAATTTCAAACGTATTGGTTTGAAAGATTTGTTAGTTGAATTTAATGCCCGAGCCAAATATGTACCTGGTTTGTTTGTATTCATGTAGAAATTGTGTTTGGAGCGTTTGAGGGATTTATCAACTGACTCAGTGAGAAATAGATCGTATTCCAATTTAGATTTTTCCAGATGAGATTTTGTACTCTGAGATGGATTATCTTGAAATGATATGTATGCTGCATTAAAATTGAGTTCTATTTTTTTTGCTAGACTTTTGCGTTCCCGTTTAAATAGTGCCATTTGTCTTTGTATTGTACCACGCAAGACAGGCTTATGAGCTTCCCACAGTGTTATTGGGGAGATGTCTGTTGTATTATTAATTGATATGTATTCCTTTAAAGCTTGTTCAATGGCCATCTGATGTAGTGGGTGTTTGAGCATTATGTCCGGTAAGTACCACGTTGGGTCATGCGCTTTTGGTATGGCTGAGGCTATAGTAGTGTATACTGCATTATGGTCAGACCACAGTATCGAAATTATATCTGATGCAATCATTTCTGGTATCATTCCTATTGTTAGAAAAATATTATCTATTCTGGTGAAGGTTTGATGAGGGTGCGAGAAATAAGTGAATTTCTTTTTCATTGGGTTACTTTCTCTCCACGAATCTACCAGATTGTATTTGGAAAGAAGTTGAGAAAAAGGTAATCTAGAGGTTATTTTGGATGGTGTAAAAGGTGATTTATCTAGAAATGGGAGGAGGACCTGGTTCGAATCCCCACACATTATCACTGTTCCTATTTTGTGTGTATTAATCACTTGTAATATATGTGAGAGGAATGGTGTAGGTTGTTTGTTAGGAGCATAGTAGGAAATCACCGTGATTGCTGTATCCATTATATAACCCATGAGTATCAGGTATCTACCTCCTAGAGTTCCCCTTTGCTTGGTACAGGCAGAAGCCGTGTAAATTTGTTGATAAAAAGGAGAAATATATTTTGGAGTAGAATCTTTGGTGAAGTGTGTTTCTTGGAGGTATACTATGTGAGCCTTCTTGTTATGGAAAGTACGGAAGGCGTTGGTCCTTTTTTGAGGGACATTTATTCCCTGAACATTCAGGGAAAGTATATTCAGTGGTGCCATGGCAACAGATCAAATAGTTTTGACTTACTTTTTGTTATGCAGAGCTGACTGCGCAGATCAACCTGTGTGGACTGAAGAGATGAATAGATAGAAAAGAAACCAGTGAATTCTGGAGTAAAGAGTAAACAAAAAACATATGAGATTAGATGATACATTGTATAAATTATTTTTTGCAAGTAATCACAATTTACCTGTGAAAGAGAATAAATATTTCTCTCAGGGGAATAAGTGCCTTCGTCACACTCCCACAAAATATGGTTGGGAGAAGGAGGAGGGCTAATGGGGGTACACGGATCTTCCGCTTACAGGAGAGAAGTGCTATGTCAAAAGACATTAAAATGATGTTTCATTAATTGGAGTGCAGAATATAGTTTTTGTTGAAATTATTTATTCCAGGGTGGTTGTATATGGTTAGTCTTGCCCTAGGCTAAATAATTCAGTTAGAAAGGTACTGTTAATAACTTTGGTATTGATGAAGATAGTTTGAATTATTTTGGGATTTTAACCCTTTTAGAGTACACAATTACATATTTTATTTATATGTAACTGTTTAGATATGTTAACTCATAAAATTGAGGTTGTATTGCTTCAGATTAGAATAAACAAAAACATAATTCTAGGAACTAGTTAGGTAATAATATATTTGTTTTAAGAAAAGAAAGAAAAAGCTTCCATTACTTCTGGATTATTGAACATATTTGTCCTAAAAAGTAATAAATCTATTGTTATTACCTGATACTATATAACTGAACAAGAATTTCCTTATTTCACTTATATATTCTAAGGCTATATGAATCAGAAGTAATAAGAAATATAACTGGAATGTAACATGACATCAGAATGCAGTTACATTCAGTTATAAATACAGTTTTTTTTTTTATAGAGAACCATCTCTTAGTATAATAAATTAAGAGATATCAGGAATTAGGATGTCAGTCCATTGAATCTTCTTGGTCCATGGATGATGTGGCATAACGGCCTCTTTTGTGAGAATGATGATTCCCATTTTGTTCTGAAATTTTCTGAGTGCTGCCTGAAGGTGAAGATGATGCCATTCTTCTGTGTGTGGGAGAGTTACTGCTTGTGGGTTCTGTCAGATTTAATTTTAAAAGGGTTTGTTGTAGTTCATCTGCTGATCTGCTTCTGTAAATTGTACCTTGGTAGTTAAATCTGACTGAAAAGGGGAAGCCCCATTGATACATAATGTTGTGGCGTTGCAGTTCCATTAGTTGGGGTTTCATGGATCGTCTTTTAGAAATAGTAAGTTGGGATAGGTCAGCAAAAATTTGATAATTGTGTCCTTGAAAATTAAGTTCCTTTTTTCTCTTGCAGCAATTAGTATTTGTTCTTTCGTTCTGTAATAATGACATTTTGTGATTATATCACGTGGGGGTCCATCTTTCTTTTTGGCTGTGAGGGCTCTGTGTACTCTGTCCAGTTCTAAACGTTCAATAGGGATATCTGGCTTTAGTTCTTGTAATAGAGCAGTAATAGTAGATTGCAGGTCTGTCACAGTTTCAGGTATTCCCCTTATGCGAAAGTTTGAACGTCTGGCTCTATTTTCGTAATCTTCGAGCTTAGTTTGAAGTATTAAATTCTCTTCTTTTAATTGTTCCAATTCTGTTATATTTACTTGGGTTGTAATTTCAATTTCATCCATTTTTATTTCTAGGGCTGTGGTGCGGTTTCCCAGCTCTCTTATTTCTTTGGTTAGGCTTTTTGGTATTTGGTCTGAGGTTTGTTTTAAAGCCTTATGAAGCATCTTTTCAAATTGTAATAATATTACTGGGGATGCTGAGGAGGCTTGTGGAGAAGTTTGTGAGAGGATTTGTTCTGTATCTGACTCAAATGGAGAGTTTTGCTGTGACATTTTCTGTCTGTGAGAGCGCCCTGATGCTGTATCTTGTGAGGTGACTGGAGCTGCTTTAGTTGCAGTGAGTGCCTGTGAGCTCTTTGTGAGGTGATTTTTATTTCTGCCACGGTTTCCTCCCAGTACCATATTTCCTGCCCAAACTTTCACAGTTTGTTCCCTGGGGCAAAAAGGTTCAAATGGATACCTTTTGAGCCTGCAGGCTCCGCTTTGTCCTTCTCTTCTCTCCTCAGCGGTGCGGAGCTCTAACAATGCATGTCTGCTCCGCTAGGCTCCGCCCATCTCCCTCCGAAACATTTTTTGAATAAATCTGTTTTTAACCCGCCCATAAAAGATAATAAATATATTGACGTTTTAAAAAAAGTGGTTTTAGAAGATATTAAAGAGCTCAAAATTAAGAAAAAGGAGGACCCCGACTATATAAAAAGTGGCATCAGGAAATTAGTAAGGAGGAAAGACTTGGTAATCCGTCCAGCCGATAAAGGTGGGGGGATTGTTGTGCTCTCAAAAGAACAATACCATCAGACCATGACAGAGATGCTTAGCGATGAGAACACTTACACGAGACTATTGAGTAATCCTGTTTATAAGTGCAGGAAAGCACTGGAACAGACTATATGTCTTGGAGTGAAGAAAAACATTTTGAACAAGAAGGAAGCGAAGTTTTTAGTCCCAGAGTCATGTCGCACACCTATTATATATACCTTACCTAAGATTCATAAGAATAACACTAATCCACCACCGAGGCCAATAGTAAATGGTATAGATTCTCTCACATCCTGATTAGGCCAATATATCGATACTTTCTTGCAACCCGCTGTAAAAAATACGCAAGCATATTTGATACACAAAACAAATGCTGCAGATTTTAGAAAACACCCCAAAGGAAGAAGGCCCATGGATTATGGCTACTGCAGATGTTGCCTCGCTATATACTATTATACCACACCATTTGGCACGTGAAGCAGCAAAATGGGGCTTGAGGAAATATACCCAATTACCCTGTATGCAGAGAAAATTTTTAATAAAGTGTATTGACTTCAATTTGAAGAATAATTGTTTCCGGTATAATAGCAAGTATTACCGACAGCACACCGGAGTTGCAATGGGGGCCATGTTCGCCCCAAGCATAGCTGGATTATTCATGGCCCAATGGGAGGAGGACAGTGTTTTTGAAAATACACCAAGCCAACTGGTGACCTATAAAAGATACATCGACGATATCTTCATTCTATGGAAAGGAGATATGGATCGCCTTATCAGTTTCTTGGAGAGACTCAATAGGAATGACAAAAATATTACATTAACCTGGGACATTAGCACGAGCAAAGTAACATTCCTTGACCTGGAAATTATACAAGAAGAATCTGGACTTAGATCACAAACGCACTTTAAAAATGTAGACAGAAATAGATATCTGCCTATTGAAAGCTGCCATCATAAGAATTGGCCCTTCAACGTACCGAAGGGCCAACTTGTACGACTAAGACGGAACTGCACACAACTTAACACGTTCCTAGATCAAGCAGAAAAGCTCACATTAAGGTTCTCAAACAAAGGATATGATCACCAATTCATAGAAAAGAAAGTACATGAAGTCTCTGTGATGGATCGAAATGAACTGATTAGGGATACCGAAAAATCCAAACAGCCACTAGGAGGAGCACCTTTAATTCTAGATTTCAGTGCACAACATAAGAAAGTTGAAAAAATTATTAAAAGTCACTGGCACATCCTTTTAGCAGACCAACAGCTACAGCGATCCTTACCTATATACCCGCACTTTATATACAAAAGAGCACCTATCATTCGGGATAAGGTGGTAAAAAATGTAATTGATCCACCTAAAAGAACCTTTACCTTTTTTAAAGGGAAAGGTTTCTTTCCGTGCAGAAGGTGTTTTGCCTGTACTAAAATGAGAAGGCCAAACTAAAGAAAATTCGAGTTCACATCAACAAGTACTGGAAACACATACAAGATAAACAATTTTATTAGCTGCAATACTGAAGGAGCTGTATATGCCTTGGAATGCAGCTGTGGGCTCCAGTACGTCGGCCGGACCAAAAGACCACTGAGGATACGGATTAAAGAACATGTGAAAAACATCCAGAATGGTTATGATAAGCATAGTGTCTCTAAGCATTTCCTATTATGTCACAATAAAGACTAAACACATCTAAAATTCTGGGGGATCGAACCCTATATCAGACACTGGCGGGGGGGACATAAGGTCAGGACCCTCAGCCAGGCCGAATCCAGATGGATATTCACGTTGGACACATTCACACCGCGGGGCATCAACACAGAATTTGATTTGAACTGTTTTTTAAGTGATTTTTAATCGTGAATGTACATAAACTTATTTTCGTTTTTAGATCGGGACCTTTATCGTGTCTACACCCCTTCTCCTTATTTCACCAGATCCCTCGTCCCTGTACTTTGTTTACGGCACTACATTTCTTCAGTGCACGAAAGTTTTCCACTAAAATGATCCCCCTGTTTTTATTTGCTATATATCATGATTTTGAATCATAAGGGCGTTTTATATATCTTCAAAAAATATGCTGTATTTTTATTCTGAGATTTTATTTTTAATTTTAAATTATAATGCTTAATAATCTTAGATACTATATGATTGACGAAGTGTGTATTTATTGCATGAGAGTATATTGTTTACAATGGAAGGTATTCCCACAGAATGAAGCTCTGACCCATCTCCCTATATGAAATTCACACTGCTAGATCACTTGCATATGTGATTAGTATACCGCGTCTATTTACACCCCGATCGGCACTAGGATAAGTGTATCCTAGGGTTATTGCAAATACCCCCTCTATGGATTAAGGTCAGATGACTGCGCAATTTTCACAGGACCATAGCGTTGAGATTAAGTATATAGCAGCCACTAGTCCGGCTGACGTTTCTGCCATCTTTGTATAACCAAGAAAATGGCCGCTCCCATATATCTCCAGGAAGATGGCCGCTATGGTATTTTCCCATTGGACTCCGACAAAATGGCCGCCATGCATTTGATTTACCTGCTCTATTTAAAGACAAGCATAAGTGCCCTCTAGCATCCCCTGATGAAGCCACGTGACCCGTGATGCCACGCGTAGGGATAGGCACACCTTCCACTGTCAGCAGTGTACGAGCTTGCCGCTCGTCTGGATACATTGCATCCTCTGTTCTTATTTTGTGTGAGTACCCTTGTTTATGTCATTAATAAAGCTCTGTGAATTTTAAAACTACTACACTATATGACATCCTTGACTCCCTTTGGTCGCTATACTCCTGGAGGATCTGAGTTAAACTGAAAGACAGCCCAGAGTACAGGACCCATCCCCACAAGAGACACCATTAGCGCTGATTGTCCTATGCTGTAACCTCACCTCAGTGTAATGAGGTAAGGGGCCATTACCTTCCAGTGTAGGACGGTTTGCATGAAGAGCACCTCTTATACACTTCACATCTCTATCCATGCTAGCAAATGCTAGAAAAGACTTAACTACTGCCTATATTTTTCCACTGTTTGGCACGTTTGAAGAAGTACTGGAGCTGCTTGCTATCGCACAAGTCACCTTTATCTTTTAAATTTCAAAATATTTTGCTGCTGCACAAATCACTTCTTTCTATGAACTTTAATATTGCTTTGTAAACACTTACTGTTGGCATTGGACACTTTATTGCATTTATTATTGATCTCCACGGACATTCATTGTAACATTGCACCTTTATTATTATTGTTTGTTTTTTTGGTGTTTTTTGGCTCCAGCTATTTATTTGCTTATACATTTTTACTACCGATGTAGTGTTTATCTTTGCACAATATATATATTGATGTTTATAGGTTGATGTAATACTATTAGCCACCACTTAGACTCACGTCCACTTATGTTAATTTCTACCTAGCACTTTAGGTGATTAAAGTCACCGTTTGAGTTGAATATGAATTAGCACCAGGGCCGGTGCTACCACTAGGCAAACTAGGCAGCCGCCTAGGGCGCACTGCCGCCTAGGGCGCCCGGCCGTTGATGATCCTACTACCTCTCTCCCTCAGCAACTAACTTAACAAGCAGCCGCTCTGCTGCTGAGTCCCTCCATACAGTGTCAGAGGCGCTGGTGCAGCAGCGGTGGAGGACTGTATCCATTATGAAGGATACTTCCCCTGCGCCGCTGCGAGCCCCTGATAATCACAGTGCCAATGCCAGTGAGTGTGACTTGTCTCTGTACCATCACACGCAGTCACGTTGTCACAGTCTGTGATGTTCCCAGCATGCAGTGGCGCCCTAGCAGCGGCAGTGAGAAGACAAGGAGCAGCGCCGGCCGGCCCTGAAGTGCCTGCAGGATACATGGAACCGGCCAGGGCAGATGAGACAGAAGCTGCATGTAAGTTCGGAATTGGCACGATTTCCCCGCCCTCCTCTTCCTGGACCGTCGGGATCGTTTGTGAGGACAGGCAGCAGCTCCGCTCTGCTCGGAGTGAGGTCACCACGGCGTTCGCACAGGTAGTGGAAAAACAGCACACTCAGTGCTGCACCCAGTAACCTGAATTCAAAAAAACTTTTTCTGCTGTCAAGTTTATATTGCATTATGTACAGAGGGGGACAGAAATGTGGGAGGTAGGCGCAGAGAGGAACTGATGTTGGGGGGGGGGGGGGCAGAGGAGAACAGATATGTGGGGGAGGGGGTTACAGAGGTGGGGGGTACAGAGGAGAACAGATATGTGGGGGAGGGGGGTACAGAGGAGAACAGATATGTGGGGGAGGGGGTTACAGAGGTGGGGGGTACAGAGGAGAACAGATATGTGGGGGAGGGGGTTACAGAGGTGGGGGGTACAGAGGAGAACAGATATGTGGGGGAGGGGGTTACAGAGGTGGGGGGTACAGAGGAGAACAGATATGTGGGGGAGGGGGTTACAGAGGTGGGGGGTACAGAGGAGAACAGATGTGTGTGTGTGTGTGGGGGGGTTACAGAGGGAAACAGAGGTGGGAGAGGGGGTTACAGGGGGAAAAAGAAGTGGGGGGGTACAGAGGGGAACAGGGGTGCAGGGGTACAAAGATAAACGGAAGTGCAGTGAGGGTACAGAGGTGTGTGTGTGTGTGTGGGGGGGGTACAGAGATAAACAGAAGTGCGGGGAAGGTACAGAGCTGTGTGTGTGTGTGTGGGGGGGTACAGAGGTGTGTGTGGGGGGGTACAGAGATAAACAGAAGTGCGGGGAGGGTACAGAGGTGTGTGTGGGGGAGGGTACAGAGGTGTGTGTGGGGGGGGTACAGAGATAAACAGAAGTGCGGGGAGGGTACAGAGGTGTGTGTGGGGGGGTACAGAGATAAACAGAAGTGCGGGGAGGGTACAGAGGTGTGTGTGGGGGGGTACAGAGATAAACAGAAGTGCGGGGAGGGTACAGAGGTGTGTGTGGGGGGGTACAGAGATAAACAGAAGTGCGGGGAGGGTACAGAGGTGTGTGTGGGGGGGTACAGAGATAAACAGAAGTGCGGGGAGGGTACAGAGGTGTGTGTGGGGGGGTACAGAGATAAACAGAAGTGCGGGGAGGGTACAGAGGTGTGTGTGGGGGGGTACAGAGATAAACAGAAGTGCGGGGAGGGTACAGAGGTGTGTGTGGGGGGGGTACAGAGATAAACAGAAGTGCGGGGAGGGTACAGAGGTGTGTGTGGGGGGGGTACAGAGATAAACAGAAGTGCGGGGAGGGTACAGAGGTGTGTGTGGGGGGGTACAGAGATAAACAGAAGTGCGGGGAGGGTACAGAGGTGTGTGTGGGGGGGTACAGAGATAAACAGAAGTGCGGGGAGGGTACAGAGGTGTGTGTGGGGGGGTACAGAGATAAACAGAAGTGCGGGGAGGGTACAGAGGTGTGTGTGGGGGGGGTACAGAGATAAACAGAAGTGCGGGGAGGGTACAGAGGTGTGTGTGGGGGGGTACAGAGATAAACAGAAGTGCGGGGAGGGTACAGAGGTGTGTGTGGGGGGGTACAGAGATAAACAGAAGTGCGGGGAGGGTACAGAGGTGTGTGTGGGGGGGTACAGAGATAAACAGAAGTGCGGGGAGGGTACAGAGGTGTGTGTGGGGGGGTACAGAGATAAACAGAAGTGCGGGGAGGGTACAGAGGTGTGTGTGGGGGGGTACAGAGATAAACAGAAGTGCGGGGAGGGTACAGAGGTGTGTGTGGGGGGGTACAGAGATAAACAGAAGTGCGGGGAGGGTACAGAGGTGTGTGTGGGGGGGTACAGAGATAAACAGAAGTGCGGGGAGGGTACAGAGGTGTGTGTGGGGGGGGTACAGAGATAAACAGAAGTGCGGGGAGGGTACAGAGGTGTGTGTGGGGGGGGTACAGAGATAAACAGAAGTGCGGGGAGGGTACAGAGGTGTGTGTGGGGGGGTACAGAGATAAACAGAAGTGCGGGGAGGGTACAGAGGTGTGTGTGGGGGGGGTACAGAGATAAACAGAAGTGCGGGGAGGGTACAGAGGTGTGTGTGGGGGGGGTACAGAGATAAACAGAAGTGCGGGGAGGGTACAGAGGTGTGTGTGTGGGGGGGTACAGAGATAAACAGAAGTGCGGGGAGGGTACAGAGGTGTGTGTGGGGGGGTACAGAGATAAACAGAAGTGCGGGGAGGGTACAGAGGTGTGTGTGGGGGGGTACAGAGATAAACAGAAGTGCGGGGAGGGTACAGAGGTGTGTGTGGGGGGGTACAGAGATAAACAGAAGTGCGGGGAGGGTACAGAGGTGTGTGTGGGGGGGGTACAGAGATAAACAGAAGTGCGGGGAGGGTACAGAGGTGTGTGTGGGGGGGGTACAGAGATAAACAGAAGTGCGGGGAGGGTACAGAGGTGTGTGTGGGGGGGGTACAGAGATAAACAGAAGTGCGGGGAGGGTACAGAGGTGTGTGTGGGGGGGTACAGAGATAAACAGAAGTGCGGGGAGGGTACAGAGGTGTGTGTGGGGGGGGTACAGAGATAAACAG
This sequence comes from Lithobates clamitans, assembly GCA_037952925.1. Lineage (NCBI taxonomy): Eukaryota > Metazoa > Chordata > Amphibia > Anura > Ranidae > Lithobates > Lithobates clamitans. Next base: position 3,977,077 of record JBBGZY010000100.1, on the reverse strand, counting down.
AAGTGCGGGGAGGGTACAGAGGTGTGTGTGGGGGGGGTACAGAGATAAACAGAAGTGCGGGGAGGGTACAGAGGTGTGTGTGGGGGGGGTACAGAGATAAACAGAAGTGCGGGGAGGGTACAGAGGTGTGTGTGTTTGTGGGGGGGGGGTACAGAGATAAACAGAGGTGCGGGAAGTGTAGAGAGGTGCGGGAGGGTACAGAGATAAACAGAGTTGCAAGGGGGGGTGCAGCGGGGAACAGGCGTTCAGGGGAGTGATGAAGCAATTGGGGTGATCTGAGGTGCTGAAATTACAGGAATTGGGGTGATTTGAGGTGTGGAGGTTCAAGTTCACCTTTGTAAAAAAATAATAAATGCAGATCTTTTTGCAAAAAAGTAAAAAAAATGTGCATTTATTATTATTATTTTAGGCATTGTCAGTGTATCTGTCTGCTCGTATGGACAGGCAGTTACAGTTAGCCTGTCCGTATACTACCCTATTCCGTATACCTGCCTACCACGGCTGGCGCAAGGAAGTGAGCTGGTGCCGCCACTATTTGTCTTCAGGCCGGGTCCAGAGGCGCAGGTGTGGGCCTGTGCTTCACGGCTGAAGAAAAGGTGGAGAGGTGCTGCAAAAATCTCCCCCCACCACCTCCAGCATATACATGGGCAGGGAAAAGGGGTGGAGTCAGGGGTAGAACTAATGGTGGGGGGCGCCAAAATGAGGTTTCGCCTAGGGTGTCAAAAATCCTTGCACCAGCCCTGATTAGCACACTGAGGGTAGTTATTCACTTCCCAGCCGCTGATTGCTCCAGCTGATTTACATTTATGCACTGGTGTGCACATTAGGATTAGCGCAGCACCATTCTTACTGGCTTATTTACATTGGTGGTGACACACGCTGCTGCAATTTGGGGACACACACTGCTGCAATTTGGGGACACACACTGCTGCAATTTGGGGACACACACTGTTGCAATTTGGGGACACACACTGCTGCAATTTGGGGACACACACTGTTGCAATTTGGGGAAACACACTGCTGCAATTTGGGGACACATACTGCCGCAATTTGGGGACACACACTGCTGCAATTTGGGGACACATACTGCTGCAATTTGGGGACACACACTGCTGCAATTTGGGGACACATACTGCTACAATTTGGGGACACACACTGCTGCAATTTGGGGACACATACTGCTGCAATCACACTGCTGCAATTTGGGGACACATACTGCTGCAATTTGGTGACACTGCTGCAAATTGGTGACACATACTGCTGCAATTTGGTGACACTGCTGCAATTTGGGGACACATACTGCTGCAATTTGGTGACACTGCTGCAATTTGGGGACACATACTGCTACAATTTGGGGACACACACTGCTGCAATTTGGGGACACATACTGCTGCAATCACACTGCTGCAATTTGGGGACACATACTGCTGCAATTCAGTGACACTGCTGCAATTTGGTGGCACATACTGCTGCAATTTGGTGACACTGCTGCAATTTGGGGACACATACTGCTGCAATTTGGTGACACTGCTGCAATTTGGGGACACATACTGCTGCAATTTTGGGACACATACTGCTGCAATTTGGGGACACATACTGCTGCAATTTGGTGACACTGCTGCAATTTGGGGACACATACTGCTGCAATTTGGTGACACTGCTGCAATTTGGGGACACTGCAGCAAGTTAGGGACACATACTGCTGCAATTTGGGGACACTGCTGCAATTTGGGGACACATGCTGCTGCAATTTGACACTGCTGCTATTTGGTGACACTGCTGCATTTTGGTGTCACATGCTTCTGCAATTTGGTGACACATGCTCCTGTAATTTGGTGACACATACTGCTGCAAATTGGTGACACATACTGCTGCAATTTGGTGGTGACATGTGCTGCTGCAATTTGGTGGTGACCCGTGCTGCTGCAATTTGGTGGTGACACGTGCTGCTGCAATTTGGTGGTGACACGTGCTGCTGCAATTTGGTGGTGACACGTGCTGCTGCAATTTGGTGGTGACACATGCTGCTGCAATTTGGTGGTGACACAGGCTGCTGCAATTTGGTGACACAGGCTGCTGCAATTTGGTGGTGACACATGCTGCTTCAATTTGGTGCTGACACAGGCTGCATTTTATGTGACACAGGCTGCATGTAAAAAGGGACTCCGCTGGGGGCACCTAATGTAAGGAGGGACTCCGCTGGGGACACCTAATGGCATCTGGTGGCAGGTGACTTGGCTAGTGACATGCTTGGGGCTCCCACTGATTCTGCATTATGGTGAGTTGAATGATTTCATTTTATATTACAATGTAATAATAGAAATAATGCGCTTCAATCATCCTGACACCATAACAACCATGGTGCCGGGATGATTGAAGTGCTAACACCAGGTGTTTGGAGTATCTTTATCTGCTGATTGTTAAACTTTCTAGAATACACATATTTCTATTGTTGTGTAGGATCTGGGCCTGCTGTCCCTCCATCCCTCTCTCCCTCTCCCTTCATCCCTCGTTCAACTCAGACACTAACCACACCACCTTAGAGCCACGCCCACTATTTAGCTGAAACCACACCCATTTTCACCAAGTGGGAGGGGTCAAAAAGGAAGGGCGGGGCCTGGCGCCCCCCATGCTAAAACTTCACCAGCCGCCACTGGTGAGGAGCATGCTTTGCAGTTGTTCCATCTATGCAAGGAGATGTCTAGATAATTGTTCATCCAATCATATGTTATTATTAAATCAGCACATGCTTTTATCTCACTGAACATTTTAATTATTTGAGTGTTTGTCCTTTAAAGACTGTCCCGATCAGCGCTTTCAATTGTGGTTGCTCCTGAATGTTTTTGCTTGTATTTACACCCCTCCTGGTGTGCCCATCCCCACAGCTTCTCTTTGGGCTCTTGCAGGACATTCACAGGGTTCTTAGTGCAATAGATGTCCCAGTTTCCTGGCACCAGACGGTTTTTGTCTGTTCAAGGTGACTTATGCCCCGTACACACGGTCGGATTTTCCGACGGAAAATGTGTGATAGGACCTTGTTGTCGGAAATTCCGACCGTGTGTAGGCTCCATCACACATTTTCCATCGGATTTTCCGACACACAAAGTTTGAGAGCAGGCTATAAAATTTTCCGACAACAAAATCTGTTGTCAGAAATTCCGATCGTGTGTACACAAATCCGACGGACAAAGTGCCACGCATGCTCAGAATAAATAAAGAGATGAAAGCTATTGGCCACTGCCCCGTTTATAGTCCCGACGTACGTGTTTTACGTCACCGCGTTCAGAATGATCGGATTTTCCAACAACTTTGTGTGACCGTGTGTATGCAAGACAAGTTTGAGCCAACATCCGTCGGAAAAAATCCTAGGATTTTGTTGTCGGAATGTCCGAACAAAGTCCGACCGTGTGTACGGGGCATAAGACTCCAACCCAACCTATTAGGCGGGCGTCTGTTTGAAAGGAAGGATTTTCCCAACTTCAAAGCTGGATTCCTTAGCCACCAGGCCAGAGACAATCTGGTCCTTAGTGTCAGGTAAATTGGTTTGTCCATACATTGAACTGATGTATCCCACAATGTCAGTATGTTGAGTTGAAGGGGTCTAGAGTGAAACTAGACAAACAGAACAGCCTCAAAGGATGCTACCATCAATCTCAGGACTCACATGCAGAAGCAAAGAGTCAGTCACTCCTGGACTGAAGAGTCCAGGTCTTGGAAAATTTTAAGTTTCTCTAGAGAAAGAAAAAGGGGAAGAAAAATGAGGATATGCATGCACAGTACACATCCTTGATGTCTACAAAAGCCAGAAAATCTCCTTGATGGAGATGATATTACAGATCCTGGTAGATCTATGTGGAGTTTATAGGCTAGAATGGAAACATTTATGCCCTTCAGATTCAAGATGGGGAAGATGGGGACAGTTTGGGCACAGTGAAAAAGTTGAAGCAAAGCACCTGTCAATTTTATGCTGATAGAACTGGGGTAATAACTCCTTGATCCAGAAAACTTGCATAAACTGCATTTATATCTGCTAGTCTGTGTGGTGTCACAGGCAAGTTGGAAGACATAAATCAGGGAGGGGACCGAGAGCAGAATTCTAGCTTGTAGCCCTTGGAAACCACATCCCATACCTAGGCATTTGGGATGCTTTCCCTTCAGGAATCTGCAAAGGCTAAAAGATTCCCTCCCAAGGTTTAAAAATAAACTAGGTACCTAGTTTGGGTCTGGCTTTACATGTTGAAGCCTGGAAATCATGAAATGAATGCTTCTTAGCTTTGGGTGGGGCTGGGGTTCTTATCCACTATGCTGAAAATTGTATTTTTTGTTTGCTCTCTTTTTTTTTTCACAAATTAACCTCATTTACTGTGACAGGAAGGTAGCAGAAATGTCTGCAATAGAGATACAGACACCAATAAAACCAATAAAACCCCAACAGTATCCCCCCTTAAAAAAAACACAACTCTTGTCTGGGGTTACATTTTGTGACCAATCCTTTTGAGAAAACCAAATGAATACTTGGTTTTGTCTATTAGTAAGTTTTACAGTGACGAAATTGAAAAAAACAAATGTTGCATTGTTTTTGTTTGGACTAAGATAAAGACAATGCTGCAGTTATTGTAGGGTCATAATTGATTTTGTTATTCAGATAATAAAAAAGACTGTGCAGCATATGTTTACCTTTGACTGACCATGCATTATCTTGTAATGAAATTACTGGGCTAACCAACACAATGATGTAAATGTAATGAGGACTAATATCATAATTGAATGCAATAAATGGGAAAATATTGCTTTGACTTTTCTTTAAAGGAAGACATTTTGAAAAGAGTCTGAGAAGAATCATACCTAATTGTAGAACAACTATGCAGTGTATCTGAAAGGAAGCAAATCTGATTAACTGTGGCAGGTCTCATGTGTTCTGCTCATAAATCTCACACCTGCTAATGCATTAGAGATGGCAGGTGTAAACATGATGAAAAAGTGCAATTTCATAATGTCATGTGAGATTAAGATATGCAAATTAAATCTGGTCTTGTACCCAGCAAAATAAAATGTAGTCGGACACAGGGTTATTCCAGAATTAATTTCTTCCTGCTAATAATAATTTTTTTTAGAACTAAGTTCAGTTGCTAAAGTTCACCTCAAAATCACAAAAGCAATAAAAAGTGCTTCCAAAGTGAACACACAGTACAAACCATTCAGAATAATATTACTGTACCAAGAAAGTAAAAAAGTTAAAAGATTACATCATAATGTACCCAGTGTCAGGATATACTTATTATTGCAGTCAGTTTTAGCAGTATTGGTATTTGCAAAAGATAATGTGCAACTCAGACAGCAGTACAAAAATAAATACAACAGGGTCTATAAAAGTAAATGTTTTCAGACTAGCAAAAACACACTACTAAAAACAAGTCTACTCATAAATGTTTATGACTAATTGGGTTGCCCATAAATAATGGTTAGCCCACAACACCATTACGTGTATTTTAACATTAGTAGTCATCCCGTCAGTCCCCCAGAATCCATTATGACTCAGGTAACAACTTTCCACTTTCTGCAGAAATCAGCAGTAGGGATGAGTGAATGGTTCAGCCCAAGCATGAGTTCGCGCCAAGCGTTTGCCTGTTCCCCTGCTTGCCGAACGCCCAAATTTGCAGGGTGTTCGCCCTGATAAACACCCTGCAATGCACTGAGCGATGCACATTGCATTCTGCGACCTGATTGGGCAAAGCTTTGCCCAATCAGGGTGCAGTGTAAGCTTGTTGTTAAGGAGTGGGACCAGGAAGCTGGCCGCAGCATCCCTAACAACCGATGAGTCATCAGCTGTCAATGGGTTTCTGCGCTGACAGCTGAATAACAAAAAAAAAGTGGCAGTTAAAAAATAAAAATAAAAAATTGCGTGGGGTTCCCCTCCAAGTCCATACCAGGCCCTTCCGGTCTGGTAAGGATTTGGAGGGGAACCCCACGCTAATTTTTTCTTTAAAAATTACGTGGGGTCCCTATAATCCCATACCAGACCCTTATCTAAGCATGCAGCATGGCAGGTCAGGAAAGGGGGAGGCGAGTGAGTGCCCCCCCACCTGAACCACAACAGGCCATATGCCCTCAACATGGGGCATGGGTGCTTTGGGGCAGGGCACCCCAAAGCACCTTGTCCTCATGTTGATGTGGGCAAGGGCCTTATCCCCACAACCATGGCCAATGGTTGTGGGGGTCTGCGGGTAGAGGGCTTATCGAAATCTTGAAGCTTCCTTTAACAAGCAGGGCTCCAGATCCTGCCCCCACCATGTGAATGAGTATTGGGTACATAGTACCCCTACCGATTCACCAAAAAAGTGTACTAAAAGTAATAAAAACAAGGGACAAGCTTTTGACAAATCCTTAATAAAAAAAAAAATAAAAACTAGTGTCTCTCAATGTAAACCCATCGGGAATCACACTGTCCGCCAACCCGAAAAAAAACAAAACGTTCTATCACCTGGGATGGCCTCCCGCCGAATGCCAGCTCTGTGCTTTGACAGTTCTTATATAGGTAAGAAGCGGGGCCACCTGGCAACATCATCTGGTGGCCGTGCCCCCTGGTGACATCACAGGCACAGCAGAAGGGTGGCCCAACCCCTTACCTTTATAAGAAATGTCAAAGAGCAAGGCAGGCATTCCTCGGAAAGCCGTCCCAGGAGAGTTTTTTTCTTTAAATTTTTTGGGTCGGTGGGTGGCTTGATTGACGGATTTACATCAAGGGATACTATTTTTTATTTTTTAATAAAGGATTTGTCAAAAATGTGTTTATTGTTTTTATACCTTTTGATCGCTTTTTTGGTGGATGGGTAGGGGTGCTATGTACTGCTATATACTGCTACTATAGTATGCTATATACTCATTCACATGGGGGGGGCGAGATCTGGGAGCCCCCTTGCTTCAAGATTCTGATAAGACCCCTGCAACCACCGGCTACAGTTGTGGGGATGAGTAGTATAGCTCAAAATTAAGTAGACTGGTTGTTAGATAGGCAAGGTAGATCACTGACAATGTAGGACGGTCTGTTAGCTGCTGTACTGTGTTTGCTAGAAGTGCTGAGAGTAATTTCTTTTTTCAAAAACATAGATTCCGCCCTCCGCACAAGCAAGGTGGATAGAGAAATCCCTACTGTGGTGCTATTGTATTTTGGGCAGGGACTTCTCCAATGTCTGAAGACACTGATCAGCACTGCAGCTGCTGATCGAATAAAATTTTCCAGCATGCCCGTTCCACAAAAGTCAGTCATTAGAGAGGCCATAGATAAATCAAAATTCAGCAAGTCCATGCTAAAGAGTTTCACTCTCATTAGCATCTCAGGCAATAGTGTTCACATCAGGACACTAGCAACCTTATAACAGGCATTGCACTATTGTTCAGCCAGGTGTTAGGCTGGCCATGCACAGTGAGAATTTCCTTCCTGCAACCATGGGTGTGTTGACAGGGGAATCAGCATTTGTCTTCTCCCAGCTGGAGGGGCAGGGGCAGATAGCCTATAGCTATAGCCGCTAGCGATAATCACAAGAGAATCCGGCAGGCTGGTCATTCCCAAGTTGATCTATCTTATCAAACTTATACATTCATCCTGCCCATTAATGGTTTGAAATCTCGGACAGTTCTTGCTGTGCCAGCCGAGATTTGAACCAAGTATGGTTGGCCTTACTGTGCACTGTATTTTTTTAATTGGCTGAAAATAACCTCTTTAAAATGTTGAGGCTGATAAAAAAATTGTTGCTATTGCCTGAGACAGGTGTAACAGTTTGCTTTGCATTTTATTACTTTATGATATATCATTTACACCGCTCAGTCATAACTTTATGACCACCCACCTAAAACTGAATAGGCCCCCTTTCTGTGGTAAAAACAACCCCTTTTGCCACACAAAACAGCCCTGACCTATAGAGGGATGGACACCACTAGATCTCTAAATGGGGTGCTCAACAAGGCATTAACTGAGGGGCAAGAATAAAAATCAAGGTGATCTTGTGCATAAATAGTAATGAAATAAAGATAAGAACAAATCATGTGAATAAATAAATAAAGGAATACACTAATTGCCAAAAAAGTGCACATAGATGAGAATAGTGATAAAATAATACTGAATAAAATTATATATAAGCGCACATGTGAAATATGATACTAAAATATGACTAAATAAACGCACATGTGAAATGTGATAATGATCACTTTAAAAAAACTCTTCATATGTGATAATAGTCACTTCAAAAAGACTCTTCTTATAATCAAATGGTGTAGAAATAATAATAAACTGCTTCAAAAGTCAATATATGGTTAATAATGATAAAAAGTAAAAAAATAGATGATAAAACTGTATATAATGTTCCAAATTCAGAGGGAAGTTGGAGGTAAAACCAGATGTGTGACTAAGTGGTGTAGGTTAAGGTTGATGAAAGATGATGTTCATGTTGAATTCCATGAATTCTCTCATAAAATGCGGTGGCCTGGAGCAGACTGTTGATTGCAGTTGCTTCCTGTGTTCTGCTCCTAGCCTGTGTACCTGTGCCTACCCGTTTTGACCCGGATCGACCTGACTACCTCTGAACCTCTCCAGTACCTGACCCCTACCCATTCACCAAAATAACTGAAATGTTAACAAACTACAAGAGTCGGTTTTTGACAAGTCCTTTATTAAATAAGAGGCCCAGAGCTGTAATCTCCCAGAACCATTATCTCCCGGTGCTGTCATCTCCCGATGTCGTCTTCTTCTTGTGCTGTCTTCTCCCATGGAGCCTTCTTCTTCGCCGCCGCCGTCTTCTTCATCACCGCCATCTTCTCCATCGCCGTCACCCTGTATGTTGTCACGTGATGTCACAAGACGGCGGCTGCGAGGAAGAAGGCGATGGTGAGGAAGAAGAAGATGGAGGTGGCAAGAAAGAAGACAGTGGCGGCGAGGAAGAAGACAGCTCCACGGGAGAAGACAGCACCAGAAGTAGAAGAAAACAAGGGAGATGACAGTACTGTGAGATGACGGTTCCGTGAGATGACAGCTCTAGGAGAAGATGGCTCTGGGCTTCTTATTTAACAAAGGATAAGCCACCCTCCCGCAGACCCCGACAACCACCAGCCAGGGTTGTCGGGAAGAGGCCCTTGTAGTCATCAACATGGTGGCAAGGTGTTTTGGGGTGGGGGCGCAGAGCAAAGCAAAGCACCCACCCCCCATGTTGAGGGTATGCGGCCTGCTATGGTTCAGGAGGGGGGCGCTCGCTCGTCCCCTCCATTTCCTGACCTACCGTGCGGCATACTCGGCAAGGGTCTGTTATGGATTTTCTGGTATGGATTTTGGGGGGCCCACACCATTTTTTTTATTTTGGTATGGGGGGATCTCCTCCGAATCCATACTAGACCCAAAGGGCCTGGTATAGACCTTGGGGGGAATCCCGTGCCATTTATTCGCATTTTTTTTTTTTTGCCAGTGCAATTTTTTTTTACATTCAGTTTTCAGTGAGGAAGCCTGCTGACAGCTGATGACTCATCGATTGTTAAGGACATGGCAGCCGGATTTCTGGCCCCCTGCTTAGTAACCAGCTATATACAGTGTTAAAATAAAAAACGCAAAACACATCAAAAATCACATCACAAACACAACACTTGCTCTTCTGTTGCAGTTCCATTGAAGTCTATTACCCACAAATTGCAGGAAAAAAAAGTGCCCCCGACTCTTTCCAAAAATGCAGTGGCCGCAAAACACATAGATGTGTTTTAGAACTTGTACCATAGGAAACCATGTTAAATGGACTGTAGTGTGTTTCTGCAAACTGCAAACTGCACTAAAAAAAGCATAGGTGTGAACCTATGGTAAGGGAGGGTTATAACCCTAAAAGTTTTATTTTTGCCTTCCTTTCCCATAGCCAAAACAGGAAGTGAGAGGAAATCCCTGCAAATAAAGGGAATCTATAGGGGACCCCCAGGCCCCAGAACATGTGCCCCCATTGGAAGATTTCCCATCTATTACTTTTCTGAGGATAACCCAAAATTTGTATTTTCTTTCACTCTCACTTTCAATTATAATGGTAAACAGAACAAAGAGAGAGGGTGAATCTCCCTAAAGGGGACACAGAGAGTGATAAAAACTGACAGGTGTTCTAGTCCTCTCCTCTTTACAAAAAAAAAAGTTTTGCCTGTAATTATACCTTAACCTGTGAATGGTCATGAAATTATAGCTGAGCAGTGTATGCTATTGCGCATAATGGTGAACAGTGATAAAATCAGGCATGCAAAGATCTGTTGTCTCTGGAAATCAATTGTTTATCTTTCAGGGGCCACTATATAAGAAATATAAATAAATGGGCTGCCCTCACAGAACATTCAGAATTTCTTGTATACTCAACATTAGGGATGAGCCGAACACCCCCCTGTTCGGTTCGCACCAGAACATGCGAACAGGAAAAAAATTCGTTCGAACACGCGAACGCCGTTAAAGTCTATGGGACACGAACATGAATAATCAAAAGTGCTAATTTTAAAGGCTAATATGCAAGTTATTGTCATAAAAAGTGTTTGGGGACCCGGGTCCTGCCCCAGGGGACATGGATCAATGCAAAAAAAAGTTTTAAAAACGGACGTTTTTTCAGGAGCAGTGATTTTATTAATGCTTAAAGTCAAACAATAAAAGTGTAATATTCCTTTAAATTTCGTACCTGGGGGGTGTCTATAGTATGCCTGTAAAGGGGCGCATGTTTCCCGTGTTTAGAACAGTCTGACAGCAAAATGACATTTGGAAGGAAAAAACTCATTTAAAACTAGCCGCGGCTATTGCATTGCCGACAATACACATAGAAGTTCATTGATAAAAACGGCATGGGAATTCCCCACAGGGGAACCCCGAACCAAAATAAAAAAAAAAAAATGATGTGGGGGTCCCCCTAAATTCCATACAAGGCCCTTCAGGTCTGGTATGGATATTAAGGGGAACCCCAGCCAAAATTGAAAAAAAAAATTGACGTGGGGTTCCCCCTAAATTCCATACCAGACCCTTCAGGTCTGGTATGGATTTTAAGGGGAACCCCGCGCCAAAAAAAAAAAAAAAAAACGGCGTGGGGTCCCCCTAAAAATCCATACCAGACCCTTATCCGAGCACGCAACCTGGCAGGCCGCAGGAAAAGAGGGGGGGACGAGAGTGCGGCCCCCCCCCCTCCTGAACCGTACCAGGCCACATGCCCTCAACATTGGGAGGGTGCTTTGGGGTAGCCCCCCAAAACACCTTGTCCCCATGTTGATGAGGACAAGGGCCTCATCCTCACAACCCTGGCCGGTGGTTGTGAGGGTCTGCGGGCGGGGGGCTTATCGGAATCTGGAAGCCCCCTTTAACAAGGGGACCCCCAGATCCCGGCCCCCCCCCTGTGTGAAATGGTAAGGGGGTACTTACCCCTACCATTTCACTAAAAAACTGTCAAAAATGTTAAAAATGACAAGAGACAGTTTTTGACAATTCCTTTATTTAAATGCTTCTTCTTTCTTCTTTCTTCCTTCATCTTCTTCTGGTTCTTCTGGCTCTTCTGGTTCTTCCTCCGGCGTTCTCGTCCAGCATCTTCTCCGCGGCGTCTTCTATCTTCTTCTCCTCGGGCCGCTCCGCACCCATGGCATGGGGGGGAGGCTCCCGCTCTTCTCTTCATCTTCTTCTCTTCTTCATCTTCTTCTTCATCTTCTTCTTCTTCTTCCTTCTTCTCTTCTTCTCTTCTTCTCTTCTTCCTGTCTTCTGCGGGCCGCTCCGCAGCCATGCTGGCATGGTGGGAGGCTCCCGCTGTGTGACGGCGTCTCTTCGTCTGACGGTTCTTAAATAACGGGGGGCGGGGCCACCCGGTGGCCCCGCCCCCCTCTGACGCACGGTGACATGACGGGACTTCCCTGTGGCATTCCCCGTGACGTCACAGGGAAGTCCCTCAAGTCACCGTGCGTCAGAGGGGGGCGGGGTCACCGGATGGCCCCGCCCCCCGTTATTTAAGAACCGTCAGACGAAGAGACGCCGTCACACAGCGGGAGCCTCCCACCATGCCAGCATGGCTGCGGAGCGGCCCGCAGAAGACAGGAAGAAGAGAAGAAGAGAAGAAGAGAAGAAGGAAGAAGAAGAAGAAGATGAAGAAGAAGATGAAGAAGAGAAGAAGATGAAGAGAAGAGCGGGAGCCTCCCCCCCATGCCATGGGTGCGGAGCGGCCCGAGGAGAAGAAGATAGAAGACGCCGCGGAGAAGATGCTGGACGAGAACGCCGGAGGAAGAACCAGAAGAGCCAGAAGAACCAGAAGAAGATGAAGGAAGAAAGAAGAAAGAAGAAGCATTTAAATAAAGGAATTGTCAAAAACTGTCTCTTGTCATTTTTAACATTTTTGACAGTTTTTTAGTGAAATGGTAGGGGTAAGTACCCCCTTACCATTTCACACAGGGGGGGGCCGGGATCTGGGGGTCCCCTTGTTAAAGGGGGCTTCCAGATTCCGATAAGCCCCCCGCCCGCAGACCCTCACAACCACCGGCCAGGGTTGTGAGGATGAGGCCCTTGTCCTCATCAACATGGGGACAAGGTGTTTTGGGGGGCTACCCCAAAGCACCCTCCCAATGTTGAGGGCATGTGGCCTGGTACGGTTCAGGAGGGGGGGGGGGCCGCACTCTCGTCCCCCCCTCTTTTCCTGCGGCCTGCCAGGTTGCGTGCTCGGATAAGGGTCTGGTATGGATTTTTAGGGGGACCCCACGCCGTTTTTTTTTTTTTTTTTTGGCGCGGGGTTCCCCTTAAAATCCATACCAGACCTGAAGGGTCTGGTATGGAATTTAGGGGGAACCCCACGTCAATTTTTTTTTTCAATTTTGGCTGGGGTTCCCCTTAATATCCATACCAGACCTGAAGGGCCTTGTATGGAATTTAGGGGGACCCCCACATCATTTTTTTTTTTTTATTTTGGTTCGGGGTTCCCCTGTGGGGAATTCCCATGCCGTTTTTATCAATGAACTTCTATGTGTATTGTCGGCAATGCAATAGCCGCGGCTAGTTTTAAATGAGTTTTTTCCTTCCAAATGTCATTTTGCTGTCAGACTGTTCTAAACACAGGAAACATGCGCCCCTTTACAGGCATACTATAGACACCCCCCAGGTACGAAATTTAAAGGGATATTACACTTTTATTGTTTGACTTTAAGCATTAATAAAATCACTGCTCCTGAAAAAACGTCAGTTTTTAAAACTTTTTTTTGCATTGATCCATGTCCCCTGGGGCAGGACCCAGGTCCCCAAACACTTTTTATGACAATAACTTGCATATAAGCCTTTAAAATTAGCACTTTTGATTTCTCCCATAGACTTTTAAAGGGTGTTCCGCGGCATTCGAATTTGCCGCGAACACCCCAAATTGTTCGCTGTTCGGCGAACTTGCGAACAGCCAATGTTCGAGTAGAACATGAGTTCGACTCGAACTCGAAGCTCATCCCTACTCAACATCTATAAAAGTCCATCAACCATTATTGCCATGCAGAATAGATAAGCCAGATGGATGTTCAAGCACCACACCAGACCTTGCCTGCTGCATCAATATATATATGCAGGTTGCATCTTGCAAAATGTGTGACGCCATCTTTTCAATGGCTGAAAATTAATTAAGGTGGCATGCTGCCAAAAAGATGTGGCTTAGAAGGAAGAGTTTGAGGAAGAAATATAGGGGTTGGTTTACCAAAGGTAAGTAGGCTGTTCGCTTTGCAATAGAATTTGCAAGGGAAATTTTCTTTAGGTTAGTGAATGACACAAAACTCAACTGATTTCCATCATTCAAAAATGTGCAAGCAATAATACTGTTTTTTTTGTGCAAATTAATGGGTATTTATTGCAAAGTGAATTTTCACCACATTTCCTAAGCTTACAAAAAATTATATGGCAAAAGTGCAAATTTCCTTGAAAGGTTAATAGCCAATTTTCCTTTAGTAAATAAACCTCAAAGTGTCTTGAAAAAAATAAGAGAAGTAAACATATCAGACATGTTCCAGAATATGCATGTGTAAAGAACAACAAGACAAAGAAACAAGGCAAAAAGAGAGATGCACTTTTTGAAGCAATTCTAATGTTTGGTATGAAAAAAGACTGGCATACCCTTGGCAAATATATATTTTTTGCATATCTCCTGAAATGTTACTGCTTAGTAACAGCCAAAGTTTCTGTAGACAGTATGTTGAAATCAAATAATTGATAGTCAAAATGTTATGCTGTATATGATATTGTCTGTTGCTGAGTACCTAATGATTATAATTAAATTTAATTTACCTTTCTTTTCCATTTTTTATGTTTTCATTTGTATATTTCATTAAAAAAAAAAGCAAGAACGAGCAAGTCATCATAGATCAACACAGACATAATGAAATAATGTACTTGTTGTTTAGCATTATCAAAAGAGGAATTATCATCTCAATTCATTTTATTAGAGACAACCGGGTCAATACATCAATTTTCAAAATGATTATTTTATTTCTACAATCACCTTATCTTAACTTATACAATAATGATGTTGTCAAGATAATAAACACAGTATTGTGTACCAGCTCAAATAGCTTTTCTTAATTGAATCCCTCAGGGCCTAGGCTGATCACACTGCACACTAATCAGATTACTGTCATAAGAAAAGGCAGATACAAAACAAATTAAAAAATATCAGAAGACTTGTGCCTTCTTTTCATGTATTGTTATACTAGAGATAAGTGCAAGAATCCAGATTCAACCCTGCCTGCACCAGCTTGACTGGTGTGAACATCCATAAAAATGCAGTCCATCTCAGTTTCTGGTGGCAATTGTTGGCCTTGCATGAACTCCTTTTCTTTCTTCAACCCACCCAACTCTCCATAACCATCAGACAAGTTGTGTAAGCATTGCATGTGCACAGAAGTATTTTGAGAGTGCAGTGCCATGTGCACTGGAGCTGATCACTGCTTCTCAGTACCTGGTCAGGCACGAGACAGCTCACAGAGCTGGCACAAGGATTTTAGTCTACACAGGCAAAGGGGGTGGGATTATGCATTCCCTGTTTCCCATCACTGGATGGCAGGTGACACAAACTAAAACTCCCTTTCTACACCCATTAGGAGAGAGGGCACAGCATTAGGGAACGTAAGACAGGAAGAATTCCCCCTTACAGTACAACCTCCCCTCCATCCTGAAAGGAATCCTCTCCCCTCCCCCAATCCTCTCCAGCACAAATTCTCTTAACCCCCCAAATTCCCTTTCCCAGCATAACACCCCACAATCCTGGCACAAGTCCTCTCTTTCCCCCCAATTTTCTCCAGTGCAGAGCCTCCTTCCCTTCCCCCAAATACCCCCACCAGCACAAATCCTCTACATAGTCCTATCACAAATCCCCCACCTAAAAACCCCTCCCAGTACAAACTCTCCCCCCAAAACACAAATCCTCTCCCCTCTTCTAGTACAAATCCATAATACTTAACTGTACCGGTCTTGGCTGGACCTTCTCAAGATTTGAACAAAATCCCAGTGTTCTGTGAATCCAGGCTGAGTTCTGGAGGCCAGTGCGAGAAGTTCTGGCACTTGGCTCCACTAACTTGGCTGGCAGGGGTGCATTAGTTTGGGCACCTGGGGCAATTGCCCTGCATCTCTTGCAGGGTGCCCAGGGTTCTAGACACAAGCAATTGTCCCATCTGTGGCAGCTGGCATCACTGTGATTCAGGGGAGGGGGGTAAAAGGATATGTATGGGGGGTGCTTTGGGAGGGGAGAGGGCTTGTGTTAGAAAGTGGGGTGGAGGAGGGTAGGGACAAACCCCCTCTAGTACAAATACATATCTCCTAATTGTCCCAGTCTTGGAGGGACCTTCCTGAGATTTAAACAAAATCTTGGTGTCCCATGAAGCTGGGCGGAGTCCTGGAGCTCAGTGCTGAAACAAGTTCTGGCACTTGGCTCCAGAAACTTGCCTGACAGGGGCTAACAACAACAGTTATTATCAAGCATGTCCCTTTTCACCTCTAGTAGATTTACAATGGTCACTGAGGCCAACCACCATAATATTGCCTCAATAAGCTATGATGCAAGTAGTAGTCCTCTTTCCTTGGCATTACTATAAAAATTCTAACAGTTTACTGAACTTCGATTTTTTGCTGCATCTGTATATGTAATTTCATTCTAGTAAAAAGTGGAACTTTCATTATTTCATAAAATACAGTTTTACTTCTGCATTTACTTATACAATTATTTTCAAGTGCTTTTCCTCCTTTGTCTTTAGACCATTATGTCTATCAGCAATAACAGCAGTTCTAGCATCATTATCCAATGTACCAATCTACTGCCTAAGCAATTTATGAAAGAAGATAAGGTCACACTGTGTGAAATCTCAACATTAAATCATTACCCAAAGCAAAAAATAGCTACCTTGATTACTAAGGAACCACCTTTTCTCAACCTGGTAAGAAATATACACCTAATTGCCCTACTGCTGGTAGACATTCCTTTATTGGGAATGTCATATGTATAAAAACAAAAGGCTTGCCTTATTGCTGGTTAGCTGTTTTAGATAACACTGTGTTTTTTAAGGGAAACTATAATGGCTGTTAAGTCTTTGAGCTTTACAACATGTAATTTCACCAATTTCTATTTACAGTAATCAAGGAAGGGTTCAGCTTTGAGGTTTTTTTTTGTTTTGTTTTTTTGGTTTGGAGCTGTCAAAATCCCAGAAGCGCAGATTATATTATACCCTGTTGTGTCAATAAAGAACAACTGTTTCTATCTTTTAATAATCTCACTTTTTGCCATAATAATATTCCATTATTCCATTTTTAAAAACGATGCAAAATATAGTAAAATATATATATTTTTTTGTCTGAAGTCTAAAATATATAATATTGCATATTAAAACTGTATTTTATAGCCAGCAGATGGAGCATTAGTGTTTATTTCACTTCAGAAATTGCTCAACACTCGTTGTAAATAGCTTTTTGTTTAGAGAGCTGGGTAAATCAAGTTGCGATTATACACAGAAGTGAATGACTAATCAGTAGTGATCACAAAGCTCAATCAGACAAAGTCAGCTGGGAGGCAGGCTGCTCTGCTCTACTGTCTGTTTTAAACAATAATGATATGGGAATCCTTCATCATGTATTAAATGTTTATATATAAACACAAAGATTGTTTGCACATAAGTAAATGCACTTCAAAAACATAGTTTAAGAACTTGAAAGTAAAAAATAAATAAATACAATTAACCAAAACCATTTATAGTTTCCCAATAGAATACCTAAAAGGTACCTTTTACAGCAATGAGCAAACACTCATGAATCAGGTTTATGAGATTAAGACTAGATATTTGTGCATAATAATGAATGCAAACATACACAAGCAGAAGCCTTACTGAGTTGTTGGTGGTAAGACATTCATCAGCCCTCAAAAAAGTTGTGTGACCCTAGGACTGACCATCACATTCCTTCTGATTTTTCAGATTTGGCAGGTGTTCCACCGTAAGCAATTTCAGCCAAGTAGTAGGTCAGTAAGAATCCCAATGTTCTACAAAATTATCTGAATGTGTATCCTGATCATCCGTTTCAACATGTCTAATTAAAAAAAAAGAGGTAGCTGAAATTATTTCATGTCATTACATGCAAAAATTCATTGCTTTGGTTATCAGTGTGTCTAATTTTAAGTCACCAAGAACAGACCTAATAATAAATTGCAACTGTCCAGCTTTAGAATTGTAATTACACTTTATTTCATAGTCTGCTATACTAAATTTTAAAATACTACTACTGAGCTTCACATTACCTTACAAAACATGCCCATTGTGCCATTTAAAGTACCTTTCGATCACCGTGTCTCTGCTAGCGAGACCTCTATAGTTCAACATAATTTGTTCTCCTTATTCTTCTCCTCTGAAAATCTTGCAATAATTATAATGAAGTTTTGTTCCATGTTTTCACAAATCTTGCTGGAAATGTACTTCTTAAAAGAATGATCTTTTTTGACTGAAGCTGAAGTGCAATAACATGACTAGCAAGAAGGAGCAAAGACAGTCCGAACTTTCTACCAAAGTAGCATTTCTTCTCCCAATCACTTTAAAGTGTTATAATTTTTTTTCTACCATGCGAATTGTATTTAAAATATAAATACATATATAAAGTAGGATTTAATTAATACTTTAAAGTTGGCACACGGTTGAATATGAGAATTAATTTTAGGCTCTATGCTTTTCTCAGTGCCAACAGTTCCCAAATGTATTGCGCTGGGATTGTGGCATCAAAAACTAGCATAGCAAACTAGAAAGATCTCACTTGGCTTTGTTACAGTATAGTTAAAAATATATCTTGATTATCTCCCTGCCCTGTTCAGTTTATTAGACAATAAAGGAAACAAAACTCTAATGAGATCAACTCTGTGCTATCCTTTCTTGTATACAGGAACCCAGTGTCAAGCTGGATTACTGATTGCCCATTTATATGATTTTTTTAATTATATTCTTAGTCCACAGTTAAAAAACATGTTGAGAAATCATCTAATCTCTGCTTTTTAAGAGCTCCAGGTTATAATAAAGTAGACCTATTTTGTTGGGGCTTTAAGCTACAGCAGGAGGCTTGCTGCCTAGCAAGGTCTTATTTAGCACCACCAGGAATGTTGTGCTTGCTACAGTCTGATTCCAGAGCATGTGTTATGTGCATTCATATTCAATAGTATGTAATTGACTAAGGTGAAAAAAAAGGATAACACATTTGACACTTATTTCAGTGCAATGATGAAAACAACCATGTGAAAACAAGCAATACATATTAATTAAATCATTATGTATTCCACCCTTAACTTTAAGGGTATGTTCAAACCACAGCACATACGTGCTGGCATGTACTGGTGATGTGTGCTGCATTGTGTTTTTTTACATGTGTTGGGATGCAGGTTTTTTTTGTGACACATTCAGGGAGTCAGGCACTGCCCACTGTAAGCATCACTGGTTGCTAGGAAGCTGTCTGTTGTAAGTGAGATGCACCAGAACTGGGGGGGGGGGGATAATTTCTGAAGTAAACTAACAAGCTAACCAGTGTGCTATATATTCTAATGTTATGTGAAGACCAGTGAGTCAACAGTCAGTTAAGTAGCAAACAGTAAATGAAACATGAGACAATGGGAGCATTGTGAGGATGGCCCTCACTGCTGTTCTGAAATCTGCTCCCATAGTGGCATCAGGGATGCATCTGAGGTTTAGGGAATTGTGCATATTTCTGTTTTCAGAGTGCTCTAGGTGCAGTTGGAATTGTAAAAGGCATTATTGTTGCACTTGGTGAGTAGCCTCAAGATTCTTTACACAACTCCCTAGGTCCTGCTGTTCTTATGCCAAAGCAGTTAATCTGGTGCCTAAGTAAGAGATCTTATCATGCAGTTCAGACATTTCTTCCTTGAGACTTTCAGTAAACTGGTCCAGCAGGAAGAAAAGGTCTGCCTTGGTTAGCAGTGCCTACATGAGTGTGCTGTGCTCTGGAGGCTGAGAGAGGGGTGACTTCTGTTACACAGGACATGCAACAGGCTCTGCTGACTGACGGGGTGTAAGTTTAAGAAACTTGCTGGATGCTGGAGATTGCTGTTGTTGTAGAGGTACCACGCTGAAGCAGGCCGCTGGTGCTGTCTCCTACCTGGAGGAAAATATTTATGACATTGGAGCTAGGGCGGGTATGCAAGAGGTTCCTGCGGTCTTCCCCCTTGTGGACATGCTGTGTATGAGAGGCTGGAGCCAATGTGAAACAAGGTATTCCCCCACCCAGTGAAGATCTGTATAGAAAAGCTGCCCCATGCCACCATTGCCAAGCCATGCACAACACCCCCCACCCCCCCACCCCCCCACCCCCCACAAAAAACATTGGAAAATTCCATTGGGCTAGAAGCTGTGATTTTTTTTTTAAATGGTTAAAGTAGAACATTAAACATGCCCAATTCTTTTAAATAACATGCCTGAGGGGTGTTCTATTCCCACCTGGAAAGGAGCACATCTCTGTTATGTACAGAAACTGCTCCATTAGCACTGACATTAACAAAAAAAACATTAATGGTGATCCCCCTAAAAATACATACCAGACCCTTAATTAAAGAAGGCAATCTTGCTGGCAGGAAATGGCATCCCCTCCTGAACCAAACCAGACCACATGCACTCAGCATGGAGGGGAACTCCCCTGGCAAAGCTCCTTGTTCCCATATTGATGAAGACAAGAATTTCTTCTCCACAACCCTGACCAGTTGTGGTGGTCTGCAGGCTGGTGGCTTATCGTAATCTGGAAGCCCCCTTTAACAATAGGGAGACACTCAGATACTGCCCTCCATGTAAATGAGTATGGGGTACTCATTCACAAAAAAAACTTGCATCCTAAAAATAAAGACACCCTGGTGTTTAAGAAGTGCTATATTAAAAAAAGGAAAATCCCCAAAAAAGTCCATTGTAAATACATCATGACTCACGTCCAGCGATGCAGGTCAACTTCAGTCACAATGACCGTAGCCTGATGACCCACTGACAGAAAAAAAAATGCCTTATACTCATTCACATTGAGGGCTTTTACATTCTAAGTTGTGGGAAATAGGCCCTTGTCCTCTTCAACATGGGGACAAGGTGCTTTGCCAGGTGCTTAGCTAGGTATCCCCAATGCTGCGGGCATGTGGCCTGCTATGCTTCAGGAGGTTAAAGTTACCCCTTGTCCCCCCTTTTGTGGCCAGCCAGGCAGCATGCTTTGGTAAAGAGTTAGTTGCTCCTCCCCGCATCGAGTGCCCACGTCGGAGAAGCACTCTCCTTGGTGGACACCTGTGCGGAAGCATGCTCCCGTGTCCTGCTTTTGCGTCCGTTGACACAGAAAGCAGGACTTGGCCCCGGCACCCACATCATTGGATTTGATTCACAGCAGTGGGAGCCAATGGCTGCACTGCTATAAATCTTTCCAATCAGTACACAAGACACCAGCTAGAGCTGGTGGGCTAGTCCCTGGGGAGAAGGAAACTGGGTTCAGGTAAGTGAAACGGGGCACTGGGGGGCTGCAGCACTACTGAAGGTTTTCTCACCTTAATGCATAGAATGCATTAAGGTGAAAAACCATGAGGGTTTACAACCCCTTTAACTATGGGCTCCTTATGTGAGGAATTTGCAAATAATAGCTCTTATACTGAACTTTTTTAAAAAAACTTTGGATGTCTCTTCAGATCTTAACATCAGTTATGCAGTATAAGCAGAGCTATTATTAGTGCAGTACAGGCACTATTACTGTAGGGTGCCATGGCAAAAACATAATGGGGTGTGGCAAGTCCATCCTCCAAGTTGTTAGAAGACTGCCGCTAATGGGTAACTGTGGGAATCCTTCCAATTAGCTTGGGAAATGGTGCTCAGTAGATGTAGGAGATCAATTTAGTCGCTGAAGCTTTTTTTTTAGTCACTGAAGCTCTGGATATGCTGTGAATTACGGAAGAGGGCAGTATAAACTCTCCATCAGACAGAGTAATAGGGCGTACACACGGTCGGACTTTGTTCGGACATTCCGACAACAAAATCCTAGGATTTTTTCCGACGGATGTTGGCTCAAACTTTTTTGTCTACACACGGTCGCACAAAGTTGTCGGAAAATCCGATCGTTCTGAACGCGGTGACGTAAAACACGTACGTCGGGACTATAAACGGGGCAGTGGCCAATAGCTTTCATCTCTTTATTTATTCTGAGCATGCGTGGCACTTTGTCAGTCGGATTTGTGTACACACGATCGTAATTTCCGACAACGGATTTTGTTGTCGGAAAATTTTATCTCCTGCTCTCCAACTGTGTGTGTCGGAAAATCCAATGGAAAATGTCCGATGAAGCCCACACACGGTCGGAATTTCCGACAACACGCTCCGATCGGACATTTTCCATCAGAAAATCTGACCGTGTGTACGGGGCATTACAGGGGGCATTGTCACAAAACAGGTTCTCTGAAATGCCTCCACAGGTTCTCTGAAATGTATTGTAAAGTAGTTATTCGGTACAGTTTGTCAATAATTGGCTTTAAAAAACACACTGGTAGCAATTTACAATAATAAGGCAAAGGGACATTTTTATTTTTTGTTTTTTTTAAACAGAAAGGTTCTGAGCAGTGAGAAGAATCTCAATAACTTCTGTCATGGTTACAAAACTTGGCTATAGAGTCATTCTTAAGCAGTATGTCCTTAAAAGTAAAGGGACAAGTAATTTGTTTTCTTTCAACATAAATTCCAGTGTTCAATATTTTATGTAACATCATTACGCACAAGTGCAGTTTTGTCAGTTCTACATTTTGTGGATATAAATTGTTGAGAAGAATTACTTCAAGTGATGCTAAAACATCTGCTACAACATACAAAACCTGGACTGTGCCTATATAGGTTTGAAATTCTATCTTGAAGTAAGAATGATGAGAAGATAATACAAGAAAGAATTGATATGCGACTATATGAGTTATCACAAAAGCCTCCACTAAATGCTCTATAACTAGGGACATCCCTGCTTGTATGTATGTTATTAGGCATTCTATGGTGGGCTATTCCTGGCGTCATCACAGGCTCCATAGACCATTGACAGCATTTCCTGTGCAGCACCCCATTTTCCAGAGGTTCGAAGGATCACCTGAGTATAAGCTTTCAGTTCAACCCTAGACAAAATGAGCAGTTGACAGGTTCAGTGCAGGCATAGCTGATCGCGGCCGTTTACCATGTGATCGCTCTGTCAAATGACAGAGCGATCACATGTAAACAAACCGGCGTCATGTCATTGCCGGTTCCTCTCTCCCCTCTCTGTACCGA
Organism: Lithobates clamitans; assembly: GCA_037952925.1. Taxonomy (NCBI): domain Eukaryota; kingdom Metazoa; phylum Chordata; class Amphibia; order Anura; family Ranidae; genus Lithobates; species Lithobates clamitans. The sequence continues at coordinate 3,954,307 of JBBGZY010000100.1, read as the reverse complement.
TCAGTACAGAGGGAGAGGGATCGAATGGCAGCAGTGCCGTGGGCTGGATGTGTAGTGCCCACAGCGCTGCTTTGTGACATGTGCAGTCACATCCATGGATCCATCCATCCATGCTCAGCCATCCCTCCATGCTCAGCAATACCCTGCACTACTCTGTAATACTCTGCAATACCCTGCAATACCCCGCAATACTCTGCAACACTCTGCAATACTCTGCAATGCCCTGCAATACACTGCAATACTCTACAATGCCCTGCAATACTCCGCAATACCCTGCAATACTCTGCAATACCCTGCAATACCCCGCAATACCCTGCAATACTCTGCAATACCCTGCAATACCCTGTGTAGCACTAACTCACGGTGGAGCTGCTGGTTTAAGCGGGTCTGTTACCTTTACCTTGCTTCCCTTGGTTTTACCGGCACCGGGTCTAGGGGTTCCGTTGATGTTACTTCTGGACGAAACACGCACCAACACTGGAGTACATTTTCAATGCTTTATTGAACAAACTTTAGGAAGTAGCAGGAAAGAGGCGGAAAAGGAAACTTTAATGAGAAACTAAAATATCTTCTATAGAATCTTAGCGATAAATGTCCTGGTAGAATTCAGATCACTAGGTGGAATGCGCTCCCCTTGTGGGACACACTCCTTGCTCATCTGGATAGGCCTCTCTCACCGGTCTAGCAGCCAGTACGCAGCACGAATCAAAAGTCTCTGCCGCAGACTCATTTGGGGGATAAATCCATATGATCCTCTGCCACAGGAGGTATCAGATTTTCTCTGCAGTGAAAGTCAGTCACAGTGCCTGAACCTTTAAGGCGAACCGGTAACACTATGCTGTATGGTTACTTCTCTTGGATACATCCTTCGACCGAGTCACCAGGCCCCTCTATAGACCAGCACGCTACGTGATCTTTCCAAGACGGGTCCTCCCCTGGGATCTCCTTGGCCGCCCAGCCTCATCACACAGGACCGACAGCTCAGGACCATTCCTCGGCCGTGGTGGTAGGCCCCAGAAAGCCTCTGGGCCCACCCCTGCGCCGCTGTATCGTGGGCCTCCCGTTTGGAGGACCACGAGGTAGCTCCTTAATGCATACCTGTCGGCCAGGAGGGCCAGCAGGTGGCTGTAAAACGACCCTAGAACATGGCGTCTGTCCCATAAATACCCTTTCCCAAAATGCAACTCGGAGGACCACCTCCACCAAGCTTGTCTCCGAGACAGAGGAGCATCTATACACTTCGACACGTTGCCCTTCCAACACCGAACAGTGGTAACAGCGACACCCACCGGTCAGCACGGAAGCACACACAACATCAGCCAAGCTGGAACAGAGGCTTTTAACCTCTTTAAGACTTTTAACCTTCCTAACACACTATGTACTAAATTTACCTAATCTGCTGTAGATTGTAAATCTACCAGGGCTACACCTGCAATACTCTGCAATGCCCTGCAATACCCTGCAATACCCCGCAATACTCCGCAATACCTCACAATACCCCGCAATATTCTGCAATACCCCGCAATACCCTGCAATACCCCGCAATACCCTGCAATAATCTGCCATACCCTGACATGCTCTGCAATACCCAGCCATACTCTGCAATACCCAGCCATACTCTGCCATACCCAGCCATACTCTGCCATACCCAGCCATACTCTGCCATACCCAGCCATACTCTGCAATACTCAGCCATAAGCTGCCCTACCCGGCCCAACTCTGCAATACCCAGCCATACTCTGCAATACCCAGCCATACTCTGCAATACTCAGTGATACCCAGCCATACTTTGCCATACCCAGCCATACCCAGCCATGCTCAGCCATGCTCAGCCATACTCTGCCATGCTCAGCCATACTCGGCTGTACTTGGCCTCTGTAAGTGGCCAGGCTGTGGAAGTCTCACACATGGGTATCGCCTTACTCAAAAGTAGGAGAATCTATTTTGGGGTGTCATTTTTGGTATGTACATGTTATGTGTTAGAAATATTGTATAAATGGACAACTTTGTGTTAAAAATGATGTCTGCAGCTACAGGCATCATTCAGATATCAGCTTTTTCAGCCGGCAATTAGCTACACCATAAGAACAATCATAGTGGCTGTTCCACTGCTTGATCGTTCTTACGGGAAGCGAGAGGGGACGCCCCCCCTCCCACCGCCCTCAGGTGCTTCTACCGACTCACCGCTACGATCGAAGCCAGGATTGTTTGTTTTTTTTTTTATTTCAGGCTTCTCAGCCTAAAGGTGAGATGTGGGGTCTTTTTGACCCCATATCTCACTGTAAAAAGGACCTGTCATGCCATATTCCTATTACAAGGGATGTTTACATTCCTTGTAATAGGAATAAAAGTGATCAAAAAATGTATTTTTTGGACAAAAGCATCAAACTAAAATTAAAAAAGTAAAATGAACAATAACATTTTTTTTTTCCCCGTGTCCCTGTGTGCTCGCATGCAGAAGCAAATGCATACGTAAGTCCCGTCCACATATGAAAATGGTGTTTAAACACATACATGTGAGGTATCGCTGCAATCGGTAGAGCAAGAGCAATATTTTTGGCCCTAGATCTCCTCTGTGACTCAAAACATGTAACCAGTAAAAAATTTTAAAGCGTCACCTATGGGGATTTTTAAGTAGCGAAGTTTGGCGCCATTCCACGAGCGTGTGCAATTTTGAAGGGTGACATGTTAGGTATTTACTCTGCATAACTTCATCTTTCACATTATGCAAAAACATTGGGCTAACTTTACTGTTTTGGTTTTTTTTCAAAAAAAAAGCGTTCGAAAAATTGCTGCGCAAATACCGCGCGAGATAAAAAGTTACAATGACCGCCGTTGTATTCTCTAGGGTCTTTGCTAACAAAACATATATAATGTTTTGTGGTTTTATGTAATTTTCTAGCAAATAAATGATGATTGTTACATGTAGGAGAGAAATGTCAGAATTGGCCTGGGCTCTCCAGAACGTTTGAAGATGCTCCGTGCATGTTGGGCCTCTGTATGTGGCCACGCTGTGTAAAAGTCTCACACATGTGGTATCGCCGTACTTGGGAGTAATAGCAGAATGTGTTTTGGGGTGTAATTTGTGGTATGCATATGCTGTGTGTGAGAAATAACCTGCTAATATGACAATTTTGTGAAAAAAAAAAGAAAAAAAAATCTTGATTTGCAAATAATTGTGGGAAAAAATTACAACTTCAAAAAACTCATCATGCATCTTTCTAAATACCTTGGAATGTCTTCTTTCCAAAAAGGGGTCATTTGGGAGGTATTTGTACTTTTCTGGCATGTTAGGGTCTCCAGAACTTCAGGTGTGATCAATTTTCAGATATTGGCACCATAGCTTTTGGACTCTATAACTTTCACAAAGACCAAATAATATACACCAATCTGGGTTATTTTTACCAAAGATATGTAGCGGTATAAATTTTGGCCAAAATTTATGATGAAAAATTACTAATTTGCAAAATTTTATAACAGAAACGAAGAAAAATGATTTTTTTACAGAATTTTCAATGTTTTTCTTTTATAGCGCAAAAAATAAAGAACCCAGCGGTGATTAAATACCACCAAAAGAAAGCTCTATTTGTGTGAAAAAAAGGACAAAATTTCATATAGGTACAGTGTTGCATGACTGAGTAATTGTCATTCAAAATGTGAGAGCACCGAAAGCTGAAAATTGGTCTGGTTATTAAGGGGGTTTAAGTAATGAAATATGAGTGGTGTATCCGCGCAACGGAACAGAAAATTAAAAAAGTGGAGAAAATTGAAAAAAATGGAAACAATGGAAGAAATGGCATAAAGGACTGCTGCCTCCACAGATGTGATTTCCACCAAGGTGGAAAAAACAGAAGGTAAGTGAAAGTTAGTGTGTGGGTGTGGCGCTGTCCTAATTCATAGAAATACTTGGTAAATCGTGTGTAGCCAAATCCCATATGTAAAGTCGCATATAAATTAAAGTATAGACCAAAATTGCAAATAAAAAATTCAACGAAAATAAAACCAAACATAAAACAGCAAAGTGACCCCCTTTGGAGTGTGTAGGTGTAACGTTGTCCTAGTTTAAAAAATACTTTGTAAGTCGTGTTTGTGTATACCAAGTATTTCTATGAATTAGGACACACCCACACACTAACCCTTCACTTACCTTCTGTTTTTTCCACCTTGGTGGAAATCACATCTGTGGAGGCAGCAGTCCTTTATGCGATTTCTTCCATTGTTTCCATTTTTTTCAATTTTCTCCACTTTTTTAATTTTCTGTTCCGTTGCGTGGATACACCACTCATATTTCATTACTTAAACCCCCTTTCCATTTTTTTACATTTTCTCCACTTTTTTCTCCACTAGGACAATGTTACACCTACACACTCCAAAGGGGGTCACTTTGCTGTTTTATGTTTGGTTTTATTTTCGTTGAATTTTTTATTTGCAATTTTGGTCTATACTTTATATGCAACTTTACATATGGGATTTGGCTACACACGATTTACCAAGTATTTCTATGAATTAGGACAGCGCCACACCCACACACCAACCCTTCACTTAAGGGGGTTTAAGTGCCCAGTGGTCAAGTGGTTAATAAACTTCAAGTATGAATGAGTTTAAAAAAGTAAAAGGTATTAAGAAAAGTGTTAATGTCTTCCATAAAGGGCTGAGGGCTATAATTACTAAATGAGAGTGCTATGTTTTATTAGTTTGGGATAAAGTAGATAGTGGTTAAAAACCCTAGTTTTTATGTTTTGTTTTGTTTTTTCTGTCTATGTACTATGTAATGAAAGTTTACTTTCACAAGTGTAAGGTAGAAGAAAGCTTTCAAAGTGACAGGAGTTCCCCTCTTAGAGAGTTGCCCTTTGGACATGTGTCTACATTGGAAGAATTTTCCTTACCACTTGTTCTGGGGCAACTGCAAAAACTTTGGATTTTCCCTCACTTTCTTTCTTGTTGGTCAGCAGGGCAAATAGGGTGATTAATCTGCCCAGTGGAGACACAGCCATAAATAAAAAAAATTGCCAGAGGGTCTAACTGATCCCCATAAAAATTTACATTTTATGTTCATATGTATTGTTTTCTAAATCTAAAAGCTATACTATTACAGATTTAGTAGGCTGAACTCTGACCTGTTTTGCCACAGAAGACCAAGCTGTATTTTCATAAAGCACACAGCACAGTAGGAAAATTTTGATATTTTGTTTGGTTAGAAAACAATAAACAGCAACACAGCTCCTGACAACATTACAGAATTTTTGTGCCAAGAGATGGTCACACTTGCACCCTATTAATAAAATATTAAGAGATAATTTTGCCTAAAGGTAAGACATCTGTTCTATCCTCTTTCTTTTATCCCGAGAACACATTTTCATCAGTAAATCTCTAAAATATTCTTATAAGCATTCCACACAGGAAATGTGTGGAATGCTTTAGTATCTTTAGTGCCATTACATTTTAAGTATTTCAAGTCAAGTGCCCTAGAAGTTGTTTATTATATAATGGATGTGTCAAGATGTAAGCATTGTTAAACAACAAGACAGAAAGCTTGTTATAACAGTCTTCAAGTAATATTATCAAGATGATTATTTGGACAGATCACTTAATTGTGTCTATAGTGGAGTTGGGGACTTTCTAAATGAGCCTTTTATCTGTCAGAAACATGTCGATTCTTAAATAAATCGGGGAAAAAAAATGTGAAAAAAAAATCTCTTGGCTTGCATGCTTTTTCAAGGTGAAAAGTTATAAAGCAGTGAATATGACATTCACGAACAATTCACTGAAGGGGAATCAATCACTGTAATTTATTTATAAATGTATATATATATATATATATAAATATTCACCTGCAATTAATATTATGAATTAACATTCATAAAATTTTAAAGCCAGTCCTTTTTCTTGTTTTGAGGGTTTTTCATGCACAACAGGAAAAAAAGTATTGAAAATCTCAACATACCAGGTTACAGTGTCATCTACTCTTCTAAATAACTCTTTCAGGTTATTTATGCACCTCCTCTATCATGCAAAAAATGGAAATAACAAAACAGATGAAAAAAATTAAAAAAGAAAACACAAAAGACAAACTTTTTAGAAAGTATATGAGGGATGTGGGTTGAGTGACAGTGTGCCCCCTGTGGTCACGCGAGTGGTACCTCCCCTTGCCGTGTTTGTTGGGCTGCCCTATCGCGTGCCCTCATGTGGGGGTCCCCTTGGTAAGTTGGGTGGGATTTGTGGGGTGGCACAGTCTATGAGCCATGACACATGTGATATATACAATTTATTTGCATGTAATTTGTCTGGTATTATTGTATTCTATGCTTTTTTATTGTTTTTTAATTCAGTTTTTCAATATTGCATTGATAAATTCATGTGTTTATTATTATTAGAGCCACTGTTGAACACTGATGACTATATAATCCCCTGAAGAAGCCATTGTTTGGTGAAACATGTAGGGTCCTGACATGCATCAGTGACCTTTTCAAACATATCGATACTTTGGCCAGTATTACTGTCTGTATATTACTCTGCTTACTGAATATTTTATGCACTCTATGTTTGTTGCCTTTTGTATATCTTTATGATAAAATGAAAATTTTCTAAGTAAAATACAGCAATCTTCTATATATAAGGTACCGCTATAATTCCTATTCAAGTCCCCTTTTTGTACTTTTTAGAAAGTAATTTTTGGCATCTTTTTGTTTACACTTGCTGCATGCTTTTATTTACTGACATACACCATTCATGATCACAAGCCCTCACTTGATCTGGTAATTATGAAAGGCTATTGTTAATAAGTAAAATCCACATCACATACAGAACATGTATCAAAGCAGAAAAAATAAATAAAAATGTTGTTTGATAGGGACAGGGATTTTAGTAATGTTTAAAGTGAAGCATTAAAAATCCAAAACGCCAATAAATAACATGCCTGGGGGATGCCCTGACCTTGGCTGTGAAGTTGTGCCTCTGTATAATGTATACAACCTGTTAGAGAAAAAATGATATTTACAAAGAAAAAAATGTGTGTTTAACTTGCCAGAAAAGTGACAGTTCCCGGCTGCTACATTATGTTGGTAAACAAAGCAGCTGGTGCTTCCTTTTATCTATATTAGACCCTCATCCTAGATTACCCTGATCCTGGCCCGGTGGTTGTGGGGGTTTGCTGGTGGAGGTCTTATTGGACTCGGCAAGCCCTATTTACCAACTAGCCCCCCCCCCAGATACTGGGATCCTGTCATGTGAATGAGTAAGGGGTACACAGTACCCCTACGCATTCATAAAAAATGTAAACACAGAGACATCCTCCAGCGACGTAGCTTCTCATCAGTCACAATGCCTGATGCCCACCGACACATGTCTAGTCCCATCTTCTAACACCCACCAAATGACAGCTGATGATAGCTGATATACACAAAGGGGCAAGGTCTCCCTGGCAATTCCAATGACCATATATGAACTTGCCCATTGTTGGTTAATGATGTCAAAGATCTCAGTGATGTCATTGACCATGTATGTACATATATTGTATATATCAGCTGTAATTTAACAGACGTGTCATTATGGGGAAGTGGGGTGATGGAACTGGACATGTGTCAGTGGTCAGTGTTTTCTTTTCTTTTGGTGCCATATAGGCTGGGAGGTAGCTTATTTCAGATGAAAACATTGCTATATTGAAACATTCACTGAAAAGTCTCCTGCACACAGTAATACCAATTCTACGCAAGATACAGTTCCAGCACCTACTGATATGATACATGCCTGCCCACATAGCAGTTTATAATAATAAAAAAACAATTATTTTTGTCCTCTTAATATACTGTATCATTAGGCTTAGTATGAAATAAACATTTTAACAATGTTAATATGTTATATATATTTCGAAGACTGTCTTTTACACATCTGAGTTCAACTGCAAAGAACATTTAAGACCACAGCACTCTGTGTTTATGTTACATTTATATTGTTTTGAATTTAGTGAAATGATATTTATGAACTTAAAAATAACTAACTCTAAAATCTAAGGTAACTAAAAGCACAACGATTTTCACAAAATTGCTGTAATATTGCTTATTTCTGCGACACTGCTATAATGTGGGTCATTCATTTAGCTTTTTGACATTTCGGATAGATCATTTCAACAGCCTAACATATAATTTAAGGAAGGCTTCAAAAGTTGTGATTGGATGCAAAAATAATAGCGCAGTGTCAGTCATGCTTCCTGTAAATGTTATTCCAATTTATAAACTGTCAGCAATATTTGGTAACAAACTGATAGTAACAATGCAATTTGTGTGAACATATTTTCAATATAGTTAATTGTAAAATGCACTAAAGTGCTGATGAGACAAAGTTTTGTTTAAACATCTGTCTCTCTGCTTATATAAAGCATTCATACTTTTAAAGGAACCCTAAAGAAATAAATCTGGGAGCTGTCATTGTTCACTTGATTTTAAAGCACAAAAAGATCAGCAGAGGCGCCAACAGTGTTTTTTCTAAGGATAGGCACGAGTGGTCTGCTTTATTAAAACATCCAATTTCTTTATTTTACCAAATAAAACTAATTTTGTGGTTTTAACTTGCCATTTCCTCTGTTCAAGGTAATAAAACTGATGTCTGTAGGTTGAAGTTGTCATAGGGTACAATAGGTATTTAACATAACAAACCTATTGTACCCTATAACAATGATGTATACGTATACAGGGATGAGCTTCATTTCAGGTTGACCCCAAGTTCAATCCAAGCTGTTATCAGGTCACTGAATGGGCAAACTAAATGGCGAGATCTGGAAAGCTTGGCTGCCTTAACCTCCAGCTGCAGCAGCATCTCTATTCCAATTGTAAACAAGTAGACAGGCACCCTGGGCAATGTGCCTGTCTACTTGTTTACAGGCACATATACGGTAATGACCCCACAGTGCTTTGCAAAAGTATTCACCCCCTTGGCATTTTTGCTGCCTCACAACCTGGAATTAACATGGATTGTTTGAGGATTTGTATCATTTAATTTACAGAACATGCCCACAACTTTTTTTTTTTTTTTTTGGGAAGCAAACAACAAATTGGACAAAATAACAGAAAAAGTCAATCTTTAAGTCTGACCACAGATTTTCTATTGGATTGAGGTCTGGGCTTTGACTAGGCCATTCCAACACATTTACATGTTTCCCCTTAAACCACTCAAGTGTTGCTTTAGCAGTGTGTTTGGGGTCAGTGTCCTGCTGAAAGGTGAACCTTCATCCTAGCCTCAAATCACACCTAGAGTGGTACAGGTTTTGCTCAAGAATTTAGCACCATCCATCTTTCCCTCAATTTTGACCAGTTTCCCAGTCCTGACTGCTGAAAAGCATCCCCACAGCATGATGCTGCCACCACCATGTTTCACTGTGGGGATGGTGTTCTTTGGGTGATGTGATGTGTTGGGTTTGCGCCAGACATAGCGTTTTCTTTGATGGCCAAAAAGTTCAATTTTAGTCTCATCAGACCAGAGCACCTTCCTCCATACATTTTGGGAGTCTCCCACATGCCTTTTCGCAAACTTAAATCATTCCATTTTACTTTTTGCTGAAAGTAATGGCTTTCTTCTGGCCACTCTGCCATAAAGCCCAACTCTATGGAGCGCACGGCTTATTGTCATCCTATGTACAGATACTCCAGTCTCTGCTGTGGAACTCTGCAGCTCCCCCAGGGTTACCTTCGGTCTCTGTGCTGCCTCTATTATTAATGCCCTCCTTGCCCGGTCCATGAGTTTTGGTGTGTGGCCGTCTCTTGGCAGGTTTGTTGTTGTGCCATGTTCTTTCTATTTGGTTATAATAGATTTGATGGTGCTCCTAGGGATCATCAAAAATGTGGATTTTTTTCATAACCTAACCCTGACCCTACTTCTCAACAACATTGTCCCTTATTTGTTTGCAGAGTTCCTTGGTCTTCATGGCAGTGTTTGGTTATTTTTGCCTCTTGCTTAGGTGTTGCAAGAGGCAAAAATAACGTGTAATGACAGATCACGTGACACTTAGATTGCACACAGGTGGACATCATTTCACTAATTATGTGATTGGTTGCACCGGAGCTTTTTATGGGCTTCATAATAAAGGGCGTGAATACATACGCACATGCCAATTATCGTTTTTTTATTTCTGAAAAATAGTTTTATATATATATTTTTCTAATTTTACTTCACCAACTTAGACAATTGTGTTCTGATCCATCACATATAATTCAGATTAAAAAAAAAACATTGAACTAAAGGCTGTAATGTAACAAAATAGGTAAAAAGCCAAGGGGTGAATACTTTTGCAAGGCACTATATGTGTGCCTGTCTACTTGTTTACAGGCACATATATGGTAATGACCCTATATGTAAAAACATTAAAATAACCTGAGACCATATATGGCCACGCCTTAAAATGTTCCAAAGTCGTACAACTTTTTTTGGTGTACATTGCAATTTGAAACCCAATTATATGTTTAATAATTTATTCATACCTAAGACACCCCTGCATAAATGAGCATGTAATTTGTTTATTATTCATCAAAGACAACATAATATAAAGTAAATAGCCCAGTGCAAAGTGGTGGCACTCTGCTCTAAGCACATTTCACATATCTGCTTCTTTAGGAGATGCAATGAGTGTGTTTGGAAATTATGCTAATATCAAAAATAACAAATATTTTACAGAAAAGCAACATTTTATTTAAATATAGTTAACTTACAGAAATTAGTAATAGTGCACAGTTCAAATATGCAGGTTGCCCAAATTTTAGATACCAGGACATCAGGAGTGATCACTTACGACAGATAACTAATGCAGGTTAATCCACTGACGGTCTTCCCCTGCTTGATCCTGAGAGTCCATCAAGCCCTTCTGCTAGCAAGACCAATAGGCACTTGTGCGACTCTGTACTACCTGTCTGCTCTATCGGAGCCCAGAGTCAGTCTTTAAAAGAGGCCTTCCTCATTATATCAGGCTCCTCCACCAGGTATGTGACAACCTTATTTAATTTGTGGGGGCTATAATCAATGGCTTGTGGCTTTTCCCTACAGGAACCCTTCCGTGTGATTAGTGTCCTTGTGCCTTTTAAAACAGTTCAAATGTGCAGTTTAACCCCTTATCGCCGACCATACGCACATGTGCGGCCTCGGCTTGAAGTGGTTATGCCAGGTGATGCCTGCAGCTTTTTTTTTAAGGGACAATGTAAAAAAAATTAAATAAATAAGAAAAAAGAAAAAAATTTTAAAGTGCCCCCGCAAAATCCCTCCTCTGTAACTCTAACCTGATAATCGTTAAATTATTTTAAAGCGTCGCCTGTGGAGATTTGTAGACACCATCGTTTGTCACCATTCCACAAGTGTGCGCAATTTTAAAGCATGACATGTGCTTAACATCCTTTTTCACATTATGCAAAAGAATTGGGCTAACTTTACTGTTTAGGTTTTTTTTTTAATTCACGAAAGTGTCTTTTTCCCCAAAAAATGCATTTGAAAGACCGCTGCGTAAATACTATATGACATAAAATATTGCAACGATTGGCATTTTATTATCTAGGGTCTCTGCTAAAAAATGAGTGCCACCCATGAGTGCACTGATGGGCACTCATGGGTGGCACTGGTTGGCAATGATGGGCACTGATAGGCGACACTGATGGGCACTGAAAGGCTGCAAAGATGGGTTCTTATGGGTGGCACTGATAGGCGGCACTGCTGGGCACTGATAGGCGACACTGCTGGGCACTGATAGGCGGCACTGGTGGGCATTTATACGTGGTACTGATGGGCACTGATACGCAGCACTGATATGAGGCAATGATAGGCATCCCTGGTGGCACTGGTAGGCATTGTGAGTGGGCACTAATTGGCAGCTGCCTGGGCATTGATTGGCAGCTGCCTGGGCACAGATTAGTATTTCCCTGTGGGTCTAGGGAGGGCATACCTGGTGGTCCAGTGTGTATGGCTGTCGGACGCGAGTGAGGAAAAGCCAATCACCGGCTCTTCCTATTTACATCGTGATCAGCCGTGATTGGACACGGTTGATCACGTAGTAAAGAGTCTCTGTCAGAGACTCTTTACCTAGATCGGAGTTGCGGTGTGTCAGACTGGCGCACAGCAGCTTAATATCCTGAGGACATCATATGACACCCAGTCAGGATATTAAAACCACTTTGCCACCGTCATTCTGCTATATGGCGGGCGGCAAGTGGTTAATGTATTCTAGTTTGGTCACATGATCCTGCAGCTCTGTAAGGGAGCGCTCACTAATGGATGTCAATTCCCAGAGCCATGATATCACCAATACTCTTCCATATCCCAGTTATTCTCAGCGAGTCTTGCTCACCTCTGCACCAGCTGCTCACTGACACAGTGGTGCTGAAGCTGCAGAATCATGTAACCAGACCAGAGTGGATTAAAAATAAGTAAGTACACAGATCTTTTTTATACAGGGTAGGCACAATAGATACGAAGAGGTTGAAGGGAACATTTTTGGAAAAGCTATAGTTAGCCTTTTTTCCACTTTAATAAAAAAGATACTAGCCACAACAACATTGAACAACATTCATCTAAATGTAATATAGCTTAGGCCTTCTCTTGACCCTTACCCCAATGTAGCTTTCTCTCAGTGAATCAAAACATCTCAACCAATATGTACCATCAGAGGGGGAACGTGATACTAATATACTCTTCAATATTAAATACCATGTATAAGTCTGCTTCCTTATTCACCAAGATATTTACCTAAATAGTACCATCTAGTACCTGCCCTCCAACTGGTGACTCTCCCTTGGCAAATAAACTATATATTAGACAATGTGATATTTCTAGGGAGAATCAGATCACTTCATCAGTTCCACCAAAGGGCTAATAATCTTTCAGAAATGAACACATATTTTCAAGAAAACACAAACCTTTACATATACCCAGTGAAGTGATATGCCTCAGGTGATACACAGGAATTAAACAAATCTTCTTACATAAGTTGTACCAGTTTATCTGAGGTATTCTCTACAGCCACTCAAATACATAATTTATAAAGCTTGTCTGAAAGTTCAGAAAAAAAGGGGGTGGAGAGCTGAAATTACACACTTCAGAGCTCAGCGAGGAGAGATGTGAGAGATGATTGGAGAAAAGGCACACACCCTGTTCACACAGCACACAGGGACAGAGCTAAGGTTGTCAGTCAGCTGGAGATCCCTCCCCTAACACCAATTTTCTCTTGGTGTCAGGAAAACTTGTCAGAAGTGATTCTTGCAGATAGCAGAGGAGCGAAACAGGCGAGTAAAAATTAGAATTAGTGCTTTGGATTGAGACAAGTACACACTATAGAGGGATATACGTTAGGGTTGTCCCAATACCGATACTAATATCGGTATCGGCACCGATACCGAGCATTTGCCCAAGTACTTGTACTCCGGCAAATGCTCCCGATGCTTCCGCCGATACTATGACAGTCAGCGGTGATCGGCGTGTGGGGGAGTTACAAGCTTCCCCCCCCGCGGCTTTCAGTGACATACAGCGGTGATCGGTGCTTGTAACTTCCCCACACGATCACCGCTGACTGTCACCTCATCCTCCTCCATGCCCACTCCGTTCCTCTGTCCCCCTCTCCTTATCTGTCCCCCTCCGTTCCGTTCCTCTGTCCCCCTCTCCTTATCTGTCCCCCTCCGTTCCGTTCCTCCGTTCCTCTGTCCCCCTCTCCTTCTCTGTCCACCTCCGTTCTGCCATGCCTCTCCGCTGTCCCCTCTGTTCCGCCATCCCCCTCCTCCTTCCTTTGTGAATGGACAGAGTCAGCTGACTCTGTCCATTCACATAACTGAAACATTGTAATCTCCTGTGATTACGATGTCTCAGTTTATGAATGGAGAGGAGCCGCTGTCTTCTCTCCATTCATTTTCAATTTGCCCTTTAAGCCTTATTGAAAGACTCACTCCAATCAGAACTCTATGTTTTAAAAAGTGGGTAAAATAAGTATTAAACATGACATGATATTTCTATGTAAATATATTTCTAAAGGTGCTATTTACATGAAAATGTCACCACATGTCGATAACAACCCATGCAATCCATACATACAAAGAAACCAAAACAAATACTTTCAAGAATTAATTTATGTGTAATAAAATTGAATAGCACAGGGAAAAAGTATTGAATATATGAAGAAAGGGAGGTGCAAAAAGACATGAGAAAGCCAAGACACCAGCTGAAATCTATCAGTAATTAGAAAGCAATCCTGCCCCTTGTCAGTGCAGGATAATATCAGCTGGTTCAGTCTAAACTGATAGCCTATAAAAAGGTGTCTCATTACCAAGGTTTCACACAAGAACATCTCATGATGGGTAAAAGCAAAGAGCTCTTTCAAGACTTCCGCAACCTTATTGTTACAAAACATACTGATGGCATTGGTTACAGAAGGATTTCTAAACTTCTGAATGTTCCAGTGAGCCCTGTTGGGACTATAATGTGGGAGTGGAAAGAACATAATTTCACCATAAATTGGCCACGACCGGGTGCTCCTAGCAAGATTTCTGACAGAGGAGTGAAAAGAATTATCAGAGTTGTCCAAGAGCCAAGGACTCCTTGTGTAGAGCTTCAGAAAGTCCTGGAGATAGCAAGTACAATTGTTTTGAAGAAAATAAATATTGCACCCAATCTCCATGGCCTGTATATACACTCGCCATGCAAGATTCCATTGCTGAGAAAAAAGCATGTTAAAGCTTGTTTAACGTTTGCTGCACAACATTTAGACAAGCCTGTGAAATACTGGAAGAATATAGTCTGGTCAGATGAGACCAAAATTGAACTCTCTGAATGCCATAATACACACCATATTTTGATGGTCTAATGGCAAACACATCACCCCAAAAACACCATACCAACAGTGAAGTTTTGAGTTGGGGACATCATGGTGTGGGGCTGTTATTCAGGATACGGTACTGGCAAACTTCATATATATGAAGTATGTTCAATACTTTTTCCATGTGTCATTACGTTTTTATTACACATAACTTTATTTCTGAACTTATTTGTTTTGGTTTCTTTGTATGTATGTATGGATTGCATGTTTTGTTTCCGATATGTGGTGAACAGTTCATGTCAATAACATCTTTAGAAATATATTTACGTTGAAAATGGTGACGCGTTCAGTACTTATTTTACCCACTGCGTTAACACATTAGGCAAGATCACAGTTTAGCTAAGAAGAATGAAAATAAATTGCTTTCAATTAACATTTATGCTGCTAGTGTACAGAGGGGTGGAAAATCAATGTTGCCTCTTTTCATTAAAGCCGGGTACATGCTATTAGTCACCTCCGGTCGGCGCCACTGTACTAACCGCGCAAGGTTAATTCAGCGATGTCCCTTGCAGAGCTGTTGTGTTCTGACTGGGGGATGGCCTCCCATCCAGAACCCTCTGATTAGCGTTCTCTGCCATTGGCTGAGAGTGCTGATCGGGAGTCGGCCCGATGCTAGTTTTCCATGCACATGCGACAGAAGCCAACCAAACAGCCAGCTTCTGTTGGACAGACCGACATACACACGGGCAAAATGTCGGCAGGTTTTTTTTTAACCGGCAAATGTTTCCCGACATTCTGCTCATGTGTGCGGGACTTTAACCGCTTGCCGACCAGCCGTCATTATATGCAGGTCGGCACGATCCCACGAGCCGTCGTAGCTATATGTTGGCTCCTTTAAGCAGGATAGTATGTGTGCGCACGCCCACTGCACTGCGGGGGTGCCGATGCTCATGGCCGATGGTCGTGATGACTGCCGGCCATGAGCGATCGCGGGCACGAGAGGCAGAACAGGGACGTGTGTGTGTAAACATACAAATCCCTGTTCTGTGAGGAGGGACAGATCGTGAGTTCCTAATAGCTTGGAATCACAATCTGTCATTTCCTCTAGGTCAGTCCCCTCCCCCCACAGTTATAAACACACACCTAGGGAACACAGTTAGCCACTTGATCGCCCCCTAGTGTTAACCCCTTCCCTGCCAGTGACATTTTTACAGTAATCAGTGCATTTCAATAGCACTGATCGCTGTATAAATGCCAATGGTCCCAAAAATGTGTCAAAAGTGTCCGATGTGTCTGCCATAATGTTGCAGTCCTGATAAAAATTGCAGATTGCCGCCATTACTAGTAAAAAAAAAATAATAAAAATGCTATAAATCTATCCACTATTTTGTAGAAGCTATAACTTTTGAGCAAACCAATGAATATACGCTTATTGCATTTTTTATTACCAAAAATATGTAAAACAATAAATATCGGCCTAAACTGAGAAAAAAATTGCTTTTTCTTTAAAAAAAAGGGGGATATTTTTTATAGCAAAAAGTACAAAATATTGTGTTTTTTAAAAAATTGTCACTCTTTTTTTGTTTATAGCGCAAAATATAAAAACCGCAGAGATGATCAAATACCACCAAAAGAAAGCTCAATTTGTGCGAAAAAAAGGACGTCAAATTTGTTTGGGTGCAGTGCCACACGACCGCGCAATTGTCAGTTAAAGCGACGCAGTGCCGAATCGCAAAAAATGGCCTGGTCATTTAGCAGCCAAATCTTCCGGGGCTGAAGTGGTTAAGTAGAATTTATATTTAAAAGAAGTCAGTTTTACACTAGTATGGGCCAACATGAACCAGATTCAGAGGAAGGTTTAAACAATAGACATCTCAGCTGAATCTGTATGTGAAGTAAACACAGGCTAGAATGTAAATTACTTCTTCATTCAGTCCCTTTTGTGGAAAGTTTTTTGTACATCTTTGTATCAGGCCACTGGAGGTCATCAGTCAATTTTAATTGTATTAGAACAAGAACAAGGTTCACCAGACTTAGTGCAGTATTTTGGTATCCATTTAATAAAATTAAACAAGCCAAATGGCTACTCACAACGGGGAAGTGATATCAGGCACATAAAAGAAGGGTCCGGGTGGCGGAGTCACTCAGCAGTCTGAGATGCTGTCCATATGATTGAAAGCTGGCTGGGTCACGGTGCTATGGATGGTGGAACAGCGGTGTAGCCTCTGATGGTGTCCGGGAGGCTTGAAAGGTCAGCACACTGGCGTTCTCTGCAGCGAATGGAAACCAGAACCGGAAATGCATGCCAGCGTGCATGCCAGCGTGGAACGCAAACAACGAGGAACGGAAGTGACGTATTTGGGCACCCAATCAGATAACTAATATAATATAATATATATAATATCTGATACATCACTTCCAGTCCTCGTTGTTTGCGTTCCACGCTGGCATGCACTTCCGGTTCCGGGTTCCGGTTTCCGTTCGTTGCAGAGAACGCCAGTGTGCTGAACTTTCAAGCCTCCCGGACACCATCAGAGACTACTCCGCTGTTCCATCTCCTAGCAGTTCACCATCCACAGCACCGTGACCGTGACCCAGCCAGCTTTCGATTATACGAACAGCATCTCGGATCGCTGAGTGACTCCGCCCCCCATATCCCTGTTGTGAGTAGCCATTTGGCTTGTTTATTCTTATTAAATGGATACCAAAATACTGCACAGAGCCTGGCTCACCTTGTTCTTTTTTTATTTTGTCTTCCAGAGTTTTGCTTCTACTCTCAAGGTTGCAGCCGCCAGTGTAAACTGGAACTTTAATTGGAACTATTAATTCCTGAACTAACTTTTTCATCATTATCCCCTTTTTATTCTCAATAATTTTATTTATTATTAATTTTTATATAAGTACTACCCAGTTGGTTCTTGCACCATCATCCCCCTTTTCCTTTAATTTTGATTGTATTACATTATAATGTCAATTTGATAATTGGCATCAACATTAGCATGTTACTTTATGTAATTAGTGAACTGCTGCATATCCAGGTCCTTTTTAGTTTTTACATATACCTGTAACAAAATAAACAAAGTTAAAGCAGTTGTAAACCACTGGACATTTTTTTTTGTACCTGAAATGTAATATTATAATGTGCTAGGATGCTATGTTAAACATTCCTTAAAATTAAGCCCTCACGCGCCGAGATCTCATCGCTGCAGGCGCTCTCATCTTTACTAGGGATGAGCCCGATGTTTGAGTCGAACTTAAGTTCGACTTGAACATCGGGTGTTCTCCTATTCGCTGAATAGCAAACATTATGCGGTGTTCGTGGCAAATTCGAAAGCAGCGGAACACAGTTAAAGTCTATGGGATATTAACATGAAAAACCAAAAGTGCTAATTCTAAAGGCTTATATAAAATGTATTGCCATAAAAAGTGTTTGGGAACCTGGGTCCTGCCCCATGTATCAATGCAAAAAATTTTTTTAAAAATGGATGTTTTTTCGGGAGCAGTGGTTTTAATAATGCTCAAAGTAAAACTGAAATATTCCTTTGAATATCGTGCCTGGGGGGTGTCTATAGTATGACTGTAAAGTGGCGCAGTTTTCCCGTGTTTAGAACAGTACCACAGCAAAATGACATTTCTAAAGGAAAAAAAGTCATTTAAAACTGATAGCAGCTGTAATGAATTGTCGGGTCTCCACAAAATAGATAAAACTCATTTTAAAAAATGGCATGGGTCCCCCCTCAGTCCATTACCAGGCCCTTTGAGTATTAAGGGGAACCCCGAACCATTTTTTTTTTAAAATGGCGTAGGGGTCCCCCCAAAATCCATACCAGACCCTTCAGGTATTTTAAGGGCAACCCTGCACCAAAATAAAAAAAAATGGCGTAGGAGTCCCCGACAAAATCTATACCAGACCCTTATCCGAGCATGCAACTTGGCGGGCCGCAGGAAAAAAGGGGGGACGAGAGAGCGCTCCCCCTCCTGAACCGTACCAGGCCACATGCCTTCAGGGGGGGCGGGATCTGGGGGCCCCCTTGTAAAAGGGGGCTTCTAGATTCCGATAAGCCCTCCACCCGCAGACCCCCACAACCTCCGGGCAAGGGTTGTGCAGATGAGGCCCTTGTCCCCATCAACATGGGGACAAGGTGCTTTGAGGGGCTACTCCAAAGCACCCCCCATGTTAAGGGCATGTGGCCTGGTATGGTTCTGGAGGGGGGCTCTCTCATCCCCCCTCTTTTTCTGCGGCCTGCCAGGTTGCGTGATCGCATAAGGGTCTGGTGTGGATTTGGGGAGACCCCTAGTCCATTTTTTTTTTTAATTTGGTGCAGGCTTCCCCTTAATATCCATACCAGACCTGAAGGGCCTTGCATGGATTTTGGGGAAAATGGCTAATTGGGCCCAATGTGGACATTTTCACTTAGGGGTGTACTCACTTTTGTTGCCAGCGGTTTAGATATTAATGACTGTGTTGAGTTATTTTGAGGGGACAGCAAATATACACTGTTATACAAGCTGTACACTCACTACTTTACATTGTAGCAAAGTGTCATTTCTTCAGTGTTGTCACATGAAAAATTATAATGAAATATTTACAAAAATGTGAGGTGTGTACTCACTTTTGTGAGATACTGTATACAATGGATATGTCCTGAAAGTGAACACTCACAGGTTTAATTTGAGGGTATGTACATCCAAATGTACAACCCCCCTTTTATAAGGGACCAAAAGTAATTGGACAATTGAATCAAAATTGTTTAATGGCCAGGTGTAGTATAGCCAGTGTTTATCTGGTGCTCAAGATGGAGTAATCCTTAGTGGTATAGTCTGTGGCTGTAATAGCTGGATGGTGATGTATCCATAGAAAGGGGTATTAAGGGTCAAAAAGGAAGGCAGTTATCCTTCAGAGTGTGTCCAGAACTCTGCAAAACATGTAAGAAAAAAACAGTGTGTAGTATTAAAATGATGACTTTAATAGGATAAGATTAAAAACACTTACAAGATGATCAAAGATGCATGCCCGTCAAAGTAAAGTGCAGTCCTGGCATTCCACATGGCTCTGTGGATCCCACCGATGTTTCGGATAGCTGGAAAGGATTGAGCAGCTGGCTGGAATGGATCACAGTGTTTCTCCAGGAGCAAATGAACCAAGCAGCTCCACACAGACCAGCATGGACCGTGGAGCAGGAAGTGATGTCACCGGCATCTAAATGGACCTAGGCAGGGCTGGAATCTTGTCAATCAGGGCTGCAGTGACAAAAGGCTATGCGCTTGGAGCGGACTGCTCCTTCTATTGGCCTGCTGCCCTCTAGAGGAGGACAGCTATATATACACAATGGAGAGCATGTGGGTGTGGCCGTGGAATTGGAACTTCCAGCGAACCAATCAGTAAACAATAAATTATAGTAAGGGGCAAGGTGAAGCAGGGGTTAACAGTCTTGGATTGACAAAAATCAAAAAATATATAATTATAATTAAAAAAATAATAATAATAATAATAAAAATAATAATAAGAACAATATATGTATATATAAAAAATTATATAAAATAAAATAAAATTGAAAAAAAAAAGGAAAAAAATTAAAAAAATTATACACATGGAAATATTTGAAGCATAGTTCTCTTCTATATGTATAGAAGCCTATTGATAAGGTTGATGATGCCAGGGCCGTCCTGGTGGGTTATTGATATCTTTATGTATTTTTGGCAAGTGGTAAAAGTACAAAGTTTTGTAAAACTTTTAATGAGAAACTCTGGTTTGGCAATTATTTCTTCCTGGAGGGCTCTATTGGCTAATGTGGTAGCTTCTGGAGTGAAGCAGGGCAGAGGGTCCTGAGTTAACTTAGAGTAGGTGTTGGTATCTGACAACAGATGTATGTGTGTGTGTATGTATATATTTGTATGTGCAGACATATATGCATGTTGCATGATCCATCATTAGGTGCACCCCACTTGGTATCCACACCACGAGGGGACACACACATATACATCCCTTGGTCACAAAGTAGGGGGAACACAGCACCAACTTTATCTTTACTGTTCATTATTATTATTATTATTATTATTATTATTATTATTAATTCTTTACACTGCAGCATGTTCCCCCTCCATCACCTATTCATGTTTACATGCATACAACCCCGTTTCTTTTTTTCTATTTTTTTTTCTATTTTACTTGCTTGGCCCTTTATACATCATCAACCTTGTCAATAGGCTTCTATACATATAGAAGAGAACTATGCTACAAATATTTCCAAGTGTATAATTTTTTAAATTTTTTTCCTTTTTTTTCAATTTTATTTTATTTTATATATTTTTTTAATATATATATATATTATTATTATTATGTTTCTAATTATAATTATATATTTTTTGATTTTTTTGTCAATCCAAGACTGTTAACCCCTGCTTCACCTTGCCCCTTACTATAATTTATTGTTTACTGATTGGTTTGCTGGAAGTTCCAGTTCCACGGCCACACCCAAATGCTCTCCATTGTGGGGGAACACAGCACCAACTTTATCTTTACTGTTCATTATTAATATTATTAATTCTTTACACTATAGCCTGTTCCCCCTCAATCGCCTCTTCATATTTACATGCATACAACCCCCCTTTCTTTTTTCTATTTTTTTTTCTATTTTACTTGCTTGGCCCCTCTTCAATAGGCTTCTATACATATAGAAGAGAACTATGCTTCAAATATTTCCATGTGTATCATTTTTTAATTTTTTTTTTCAATTTTATTTTATATACAGTGGGGACGAAAAGTATTCCGACCCCCTTACATTTTTCACTCTGTGTTATATTGCAGCCATTTGCTAAAATCATTTAAGTTCATTTTTTTTCCTCATTAATGTACACACAGCACCCCATATTGACAGAAAACAGAGAATTGTTGACATTTTTGCAGATTTATTAAAAAAGAAAAACTGAAATATCACATGGTCCTAAGTAATCAGACCCTTTGCTGTGGCATTCATATATTTAACTCAGGTGCTGTCCATTTCTTCTGATCATCCTTGAGATGGTTCTACACCTTCATTTGAGTCCAGCTGTGTTTGATTATACTGATTGGACTTGATTAGGAAAGCCACACACCTGTCTATATAAGACCTTACAGCTCACAGTGCATGTCTGAGCAAATGAGAATCATGAGGTCAAAGGAACTGCCTGAAGAGCTCAGAGACAGAATTGTGGCAAGGCACAGATCTGGCCAAGGTTACAAATTTTTTTTTTATATTAATGCAGTAGTTGGATTATACACAACAGAGGCCATGCACCTCTGAAATGACTCTGCTTTACCAGCTTGAGAACCACCAAGTGGTTCTCAAGGCAGAAGGTTTTTCATCTTATTGCATTAAGATAAAAAACTTCTGTGTGCAATTCCCCCCTCAGCCCCCTAATACTTACCTGAGCCCCATCTCTTTCCAGAGATGTTGCACAAGAGACTCAGCTGTCTCTCCTTTCTGATTGGCTGAGACACACAGCAGGCACGATTGGCTCCTGCTGCTGTCAAAGTCAGTGAGCCAATGAGGAGAGAGCGAGGGCGGGGTCGAGCCGCGGCTCCGTGCCTGAATATACACACAGAGCAGCCGCTCGGCTTGGGTGCCCCTTTAGCAAGCTGCTTGCTGTGGGGGCACTGGGCAGGAGGCAGGGGCCAGGAGTGCCGGCCAGGGACCCGAGAAGAGTAGGATCTTGGCTGCTCTGTGCAAATCCACTTCACAGAGCAGGTAAGTATAACATGTTTGTTATTTTCAAACAAAAAAAAACAAGACTTTAGTATCACTTTAATACTCTCAAACACTCAGCAGCCATTTGTTTTGTTTTTTTTGGTATATGTATTTATTTCATCATAGTCAGGTCACTGGAGGCATAGCTTCAGCGGGGAAAACGATAGCCATAGCCTGCCCTTCCACAATGCAGGGGGAGGGGCAAGCAGCAGCAAATAAAGGGGGGAATTGTATGGTCATGGGAAAGGGTATGAAGCAGCAAAAACCAGGTGCAGAATCCTACTACCATAGGCTGCCACCATCCCCTAAATCATCTTTTGTGGGGGGGGAGGGGCCTGACACAGGCAAAGCTTTACTTTGTTTGCACAATGTAAGCATATACTTGCGCTGTAACATAGTATGTACCAAAGTACCTCACATTTATCATTTCATTTTCATAGCTGCCATTAAATTTAGGCAACCCCTTTTATAAAAGAAAATGTGAGGCAGGCCTAAAGTGAGAAGTTAAAGTCCTGCATACAGAAGTATTAAGGTTTTTTTATTTGTTAAACATTATTTACAGAGTTACATTTTTTATAATTAGCATTTTTATTTATATTTTTTTATGTTCTCTGTGTATGACCATCCCTGCCCTGGTCAAGCAAAAAGTAAGAAGGAAGCTCTAGACCCTTGTCTCTATGCAAAACAAAAAAGGTACCATGCAAGGTCAGGCTGCTAGTTCAGACTCTCACCTACAAGGTTTCACCTATTGGAGAGGGTGGAATGTCTCTAATGTGTTTAAAAAGGACATTTCTATAGAGAAAAGTCTTACTCAAGAAGCAGGGCTATCTTAATGCCCCCTCCCCCCCCATACTGTACCCTTTGTGTTGATTAGCCTTTGATTTATGGCATGTTTTCTTACTGTTTAAAATTAATTTTATTGAAAGTACTAATAAATATATGTTTAATTATATCAGCTAGTTATACTTTACCTCTTGAGAGTAGGTGTTAAAATTGTGGCAGGCTGAGAGGGGGTCCAGTGTATTACTTTTCCCAAGGGCCCATGATGCTATTAAGAGGGACCTGTCAAGAATAGGGATGAGCCAAACATCCCCCCGGTTCGGTTTGCAAACTTTAGAACCCCACTAAAGTCTATGGGACTCGAATGTTCAAAATCAAAAGTGCTAATTTTAAAGGCTAATATGCAAGTTATTGTCCTAAAAAGGGTTTGGGAACCTGGGTCCTGCCCAAGGGGACATGTATCAATGCAAAAAAAAAAGTTTTAAAAACGGCCGTTTTTTCGGGAGCAGTGATTTTAATGATGCTTAAAGTGAAAAAACAAATTGAAATATTCCTTTAAATATCATACCTGGGGGGTGTCTATAGTATGCTGTAAAGTGGTGCGTGTTTCCTGTCCTTAGAACAGTCCCTGCACAAAATGACATTTTTAAAGGAATAAAAGTCATTTAAAACTGCTTGCGGCTTTAATGTAATGTCGGATCCCGGCAATATAGATAAAAATCAGTGAGACAAACGACATGGGTACCCCCCAGTCCGTTACCAGGCCCTTTGGGTCTTGTATGGATATTAAGGGGAACACCGCACCCAAAATAAAAAAAGGAAAGGCGTGGGGCCCTCAGGCCCTATATACTCTGAACAGCAGTATACAGGCAGTGCAAACAAGACAGGGACTGTAGGTTTGTTGTTAAATAGAATCTGTTTGTAATTTTGAACTGGTACATTTTTAAAGTGTAGCTCCAGCCAAAAAAAATCTATTTTTAAGCTTTTTGGAAAACATAGGGAAGGGTTATCACCCCTGTAACATTTGTTTTGCTGTCTGTGCACCTCTTCAGAAGATTTCACCTCACTTTCTGTCCCAATGACAAATGTTTTTTGAAAATTTGGTGTTTTTAGTGAAGCAAGGATTGGTGATAAAGCATCAGTGAAGAGGAGACACATTTTTCCCATATTAACTCTTACAGGAGTGAATTTCCCTTCCTAGGGGTAGATTTCATCTCACTTCCTGTTGTCTCCTTCCATTTTCAAGTAGGAGTCGTTTGTAAGTTGGATGTTTGAAAGTAGGGGCCTGCCCTATATACTCTGCAGAAATTGGGGCCTTAGGTGTTGGTGTTGCCACAACACTGTAAGCTCTCACAGTTACTCTAAGGGGGCCCAGGAACAGGCCCTGCTGTGAAATATTAGATCAAGAATTGTAATTACATGCCATTGTTGAACAGTGGTAGAAAAATTTGGCCTTTGGTGGTGGTGGTGGTGGTGGTACTGGTGCCACAACACTGTAAGTCCTCACAGTTACTCTTGGTGGGCACTGGAACGGGTCCTGCTGTGAAATATTATATCAAGAATTGTAATTACATGCACCTGTTGAACAGGGACAGAAAAATTGGGGTGGTGGTGGTGGTGGTGGTGTTGCCACAACACTGTAAGCCCTCACAGTTACACTTGGTTGGCGCAGGAATGGGCCCTGCTGTGAAATATTAGATCAAGAATTGTAATTACATGTCCCTGTTGAACAGGGGCAGAAAAATTGGGCCTTAGGCACTGGTGCCACAACACTGCAACCCCTCACAGATGCTATAGTTGGAGCGCAGGAATGAGCCCTGCTGCAAAGTATTGCATCAAAAATTGTAATTATACGCCCCTGTTAAACAGGGGCTGAAAATTTGGGCCTTGGGCACTGGTGCTGGTGCCACAACACTAAAACCCCTCACAGATACTCTAGTTGGAGCACAGGAATGGGCCCTGCTGCAAAGTATTGCATCAAAAATTGTAATTACACGCCCCTGTTAAACAGGGGCAGAAAAATTGGGCCTTGGCCACTGGTGGCGGTGCCCAGAACCAAAAATGTTCTTACAAGCTATCAGCATGAAAATTGAGGAGGAAGAGGATTGTGACTCAGCATAACAGGATAGTCACTCAGCATCAGCATAGGCAGTCTTGAAGGGATCTCATGTTAAAAAAAAAAATCAATTGGTTACATCAGCATCAGGTGCTTGGTAGCTGGTGATCCAAGATTGATTCATTTTTATGAAGGTCAGCCAAACGACCGATTGGGTGTACAGGCGCACCCTGTGAATCAGATGCTGGCGATGGTTGCTGGAGCCGATCAGACCTTGGGGCTGCGGACTAAAAAATTGTCTGAACACATCAGTCAGATGGCCACCTTCTCCACCGCTCCTTCTGTGACTGACCGAAGCCTCAGCAACACGTTGTCCAGGAGGACCAGGAAATTGTAACCTCCCAGGCTCTGGAAACGCATTGCACAAACCTTCTCCAAGGCCTCCCGAAGATGTTTCATCCTCTGCTCCCTCTGCGACGGCAAGCTAAGGTCGGTGGGAAAGGTGTCCAAGTCTGATCTTGCCCCTAGGTAATCCTGCACCATGTGAATCAGACATTGGCGATGGTTGCTGGAACCGATCAGACCTTGGGGCTGTGGACTAAAAAATTGTCTGAACGCATCGGTCAGACGGCCATCTTCTCCACCGCTCCTTCTGTGACTGACCGAAGCCAGGAGGACCAGGAAATTGTAACCTCCCAGATTCTGGAAACACGTTGCACAAACCTTTCTGCAAGGCCTCCCGAAGATGTTTTATCCTCTGCTCCCTCTGCGACGGCAAGATAAGGTCCGCAACTTTACCCTTGTAACGTGGATCAAGGAGGGTTGCCAGCCAGTAATCATCCTTCCCCCTGATACCACGAATACGAGGATCCTTCCGCAGGCTTTGCAGGATCAGGGAGGCCATGCAGCGTAGGTTTGCTGAGGCATTCGGTCCAGAGTCCTCTGGGTCACTAAGGACGACATGATCTGCAGCCACCTCCTCCCAGCATCGTACAAGTCCATGGGTTTCTTTGGACTGTAAATGATCCCTTGAAGATTGCTGCTGATGCTGAGTGCCAGGCTCCACCTCCATGCTGACACAATCCTCCTCCTCCTTCTCGTCCTCTTCCTGTGTGATCGGCGGGCACGCAGAAACACTATCTGGATAAAGGGGGCCTTGAGAGGTAAGGAAGTCCTCCTCTTCCTCCCTCTGTTCTGCCTCAAGTGCCCTGTCCACTATTCCATGCAGCGTGTGCTCTAACAGGTGGACAAGAGGGACAGTGTCACTGATGCATGCACTGTCACTGCTCACCATCCTTGTGGCCTCCTTAAATGGTGACAGGACAGTGCATGCATCCCTGAACATAGCCCACTGGCGTGGGGAAAAAAAAACAAGCTCCCCTGACCCTGTCCTGGTGCCATAGTCGCACAGGTACTCATTGATGGCCCCTCTGCTGTGTGTGCAGCTGCTGCAGCATGGCCAGCATTGAGTTCCACCTGGTGGGCATGTCACAGATTAGGCGGTTCTTGGGCAGGTTAAATTCCTTTTGGAGGTCAGCCAGCCAAGCACTGACAATATATGACCTGCGGAAAGGCACACAGACTTTTTTGGCCTGCCTCAGGACATCCTGTAAGCCTGGGTACCTGCCCAAGAACCGCTGCACCACCAAGTTAAGGACATGAGCCAAACAGGGCACATGGGTCAGTTGTCCCTGTCGGAGGGCGGAGAGGAGGTTGGTGCCATTGTCGCAAACCACCATACCTGGCTTAAGCTGGCATGGCATTAACCACCTCTGAACCTGCCCCTGCAGAGCTGACAGAATCTCTGCCCCAGTGTGGCTCCTGTCCCCCAAGCACACCAGCTCAAGCACCGCATGGCATTTTTTTGCCTGTGTAGCCCCTTGAATGCCTACAGAGCACTGTTGATTCCCGAGGACAAATCAGCACGGAAGAGGCCATGGAGGAAGAAGAAGAAGAGGGGGTGGAGGAGAGAGGTGTGGCAGAATCACCGCTAGTAGAATTTTGGAGGCGTGGTGGCGGAACAACCTTCAACACTACTGCACCCTGTCCTGCATCCTATGAGTCAGCGGTAATATGCACCTTACAGCTGACCGCCCTGTCCAGCGAGGCCAAGACATTGCCTTCCATATGCCGGTAGAGAGCCGGAATCGCCTTCCGTGAGAAAAAGTGGCATTTGGGAACCTGCCACTGAGGATCCGCACATTCCACAAACTCACGGAAGGGGGCAGAGTCTACCAACTGAAAAGGCAGCAGTTGAAGTGCTAGCAATTTAGCCAAGCTAGCATTCAACCGCTGGGCATGTGGATGGCTGGGAGCAAACTTCTTTCGGCGGTACAGCAGCTGGGGCATTTGCCTGGTACAATCTGCTGTCGGTGTACCGATAGCAGATTGCCCGCAAGTACTTGGCTGTGACACACCTAATTCTACACCTTCATTCCTCTCAGTGCAGGTTTCAGAGAGGACTGAAGGTATAGTGGGGTTGGAAATCACAACTAACGAGGAGCAAAGACAGGTCCTCTTTGTTCTTTGGTGTGGGTCTTTTAGGTACGCTTGCCAATGAACTGCATGGCAGGTCGACATATATCTGGTCAAGCATGTGGTGCCCAAGTGGGTGATGTTTTGGCCACGCGAGATACGCTTGAGACATATGTTGCAAATAGCAGCGGTGGGATCTGATGCACTCATCTCAAAATAGGACCACACCAAAGAACTTTTAGAATAACGCGCAGAGACAGCAGCATCCTGCACATGCGGAGCTCTGCGGTGTGATGCAGTCAGTGTGCTGCCCTTAAGCTGGCCCTTGGAGCGCATCCTGCCTCGTTGAAGATGTGCCTCCTCCTCCTCCTCTCCCCTATCAGGCAACCACGTGGAGTCAGTGACCTCATCATCCCCTCCCTCCTCATCACTGGAGCAAAGCTGGCAGTATGCTGCAGCTGGGGGAACATGACTGCCAGATTGCTGTCCTTCTTGGGCACCCCCCCTCTCTGGGCTCACGTTACTGCCTTCCTCTAGCTGAGTACCATCATCAGAGCCTTCAAAACGCTGGGCATCCTCCTGGAGCATGTACCCAACACTGTGGTCAAACAGTTCGGGGGACTCCTCAGGAGGACATGGTGGGGCTAGGGAAGGAGTGACTGATGTCATTGAGCCGAGAGAAGAGGCCACGTTGGAAGCTGCTTTGCCAGACAAAGTACCCTGAGCCTGGGTGAGAGAGGATGAGGAGGATGAGGACGGCTTGGTCATCCACTCTACCAAGTCTTCCGCATGTTGCGGCTCAACACGGCCAGCTGCTGAAAAAAAGGACAAGCGTGTCCCACGGCCACGTGCTGATGAGGATGCACCTTCTCCACGACCAGCACTGTTGCCTCTAGACACAGAGCCTGCTTGCCCTCTTTTATTGGCTTGTAACTGTCTGCCTCTCTTTGTTGGCCTTCCAGACATACTAATGGCCTGCAGTGAGATGTAGCTGCACAAAGCTGGAATGTATATATATACTGATACTGCAGCTAGCAGAATCAACTGCCTGCCTGTGGTACTAATAGGATCAGAAGCACACCACCAATTTTCTTCAGGTAGCTTTAGGTGCACACTGTGCAGAGGGCACAGTACACTAACTGTAAATACTGTAGCTGCCTGCCTGTGGTATTAATAGGAGTAGAACAACAGCAATTGTCTTCAGGTAGCTTTAGGTGCACATTGTGCAGAGGACGCAGTACACTAACTGTAAATACTGCAGCTGCCTGCCTGTGGTACTAATAGGATCAGAAGAACAACAATTGTCTTCAGGTAGCTTAAGGTGCACACTGTGCAGAGGACGCACTACACTAACTTGTAAATACTACAGCTGCCTGTGGTATTAATAGGAGCAGAACAACAGCAATTGTCTTCAGGTAGCCTAAGGTGCACACTGAGCAGAGGATGCAGTACACTAACTGTAAATACTGCAGCTGCCTGCCTGTGGTATTAATAGGAGCAGAAAAACACCACCAATTTTCTTCAGGTAGCTTTAGGTGCACACTGTGCAGAGGACACAGTACACTAGCTTTAAATACTGTAGCTGCCTGCATGTGGTATTAATAGGAGCAGAACAACAGCAATTGTCTTCAGGTAGCTTTAGGTGCACACTGTGCAGAGGACGCACTACACTAAATTGTAAATACTGTAGCTGCCTGCGGTACTAATAGGATCAGAAGAACACCACCAATTTTCTTCAGGTAGCTTTAGGTGCACACTGTGCAGAGGACGCACTACACTAACTTGTAAATACTGCGGCTGCCTACGGTACTAATAGGATCAGAAGAACACCACCAATTTTCTTCAGGTAGCTTTAGGTGCACACTGAGCCAAGGACGCACTACACTAACTTGTAAATACTGCAGCTGCCTGCGGTACTAATAGGATCAGAAGAACACCACCAATTTTTTTCAGGTAGCTTTAGGTGCACACTGTGCAGAGGGCGCACTACACTAACTTGTAAATACTGCAACTGCCTGCGGTACTAGTCGGATCAGAAGAACAGCACCAATTTTCTTCAGGTACCTTTAGGTGCACACTGTGCAGAGGACGCACTACACTAACTTGTAAATACTGTAGCTGTCTGCGGTACTAATAGGATCAGAAGAACACCACCAATTTTCTTCAGGTAGTTTTAGGTGCACACTGTGCAAAGGACGCACTACACTAACTTGTAAATACTGCAGTTGCCTATGGTACTAATAGGATCAGAAGAACACCACCAATTTTCTTCAGGTAGCTTTAGGTGCACTCTGTGCCAAGGACGCACTACACTAACTTGTAAATACTGCAGCTGCCTGTGGTACTAATAGGATCAGAAGAACACCACCAATTTTCTTCAGTTAGCTTTAGGTGCACACTGTGCAGAGGACGCACTACACTAACTTGTAAATACTGCAGCTGCCTACGGTACTACTAGGATCAGAAGAATACCACCAATTTTCTTCAGGTAGCTTTAGGTACACACTGCAGAGGACGCACTACACTAACTGTAAATACTGTAGCTAATAGGACTAATAGGATCAGAAGAATACCAGCAATTTTTTTATACATATATATACACACACACACAACACCTAGGATGCATATATATATATACACAATACACTGTAAGTGCAGCTAACTGACTCGCCTGCCTACTCTATCTAACTTAAATCAAATGACACTGTCTCTCTGTCTATCTATCTCTCTTCACCGCAACACACTACACAGGGCCGACATGCAGGCAGCCTTATATAGTGTGGGGCGTGTACTACACCCCCTGAGCCATAATTGGTCAAAGCCACCCTGGCTTTGGCCAATTACGGCTCTCTGTACAGACGGCGCTGACGGCATAGTGCATGCTTGGCCAATCATCAGCCAGCAATGCACTGCGATGCAGCAGTGAATTATGGGCCATGATGCGGCACTCGAATTTGGCGCAAATGGCCCATATCGTTCGCAATTCGATGAACGGTCGAACATGCGATGTTCAAGTCGAACATGCGATGTTCAAGTCAAACTCAAAGCTCATCCCTAGTCAAGAAGTGGAGGCCAATGGTCTCTGAAACAAGACAGAAAGGGCAGAAACCAAACACTACTCCAGACCCAGCCATCAGCAGGACAATTTTTAATTAGCAAGCTTGGGCCCCATTTATTAGAGATAAAGAGCACAGGTTGGCGATATACTACAAGAATTGAAATACTGTACATCGAGGGGAGATGGGCGGAGCCTAACGGAGCAGACATGCATTGTTAGAGCTCCACACCGCTGAGGAGAGAAGAGAAGGACAAAGCGGAGCCTGCAGGCTCAAAAGGTATCCATTTGAACCTTTTTGCCCCAGGGAACAAACTGTGAAAGTTTGGGCAGGAAATATGGTACTGGGAGGAAACCGTGGCAGAAATAAAAATCACCTCACAAAGAGCTCACAGGCACTCACTGCAACTAAAGCAGCTCCAGTCACCTCACAAGATACAGCATCAGGCCGCTCTCACAGACAGAAAATGTCACAGCAAGACTCTCCATTTGAGTCAGATACAGAACAAATCCTCTCACAAACTTCTCCACAAGCCTCCTCGGCATCCCCAGTAATATTATTACAATTTGAAAAGATGCTTCATAAGGCTTTAAAACAAACCTCAGACCAAATAACAAAAAGCCTAACCAAAGAAATAAGAGAGCTGGGAAACCGCACCGCAGCCTTAGAAATAAAAATGGATGAAATTGAAATTACAACCCAAGTAAATATAACAGAATTGGAACAATTAAAAGAAGAGAATTTAATACTTCAAAATAAGCTTGAAGATTACGAAAATAGAGCCAGACGTTCAAACTTGCGCATAAGGGGAATACCTGTGACAGACCTGCAATCTACTATTACTGCTCTATTACAAGAACTAAAGCCAGATATCCCTATTGAACGTTTAGAACTGGACAGAGTACACAGAGCCCTCACAGCCAAAAAGAAAGATGGACCCCCACGTGATATAATCACAAAATTTCATTATTACAGAACGAAAGAACAAATACTAATTGCTGCAAGAGAAAAAAAGGAACTTAATTTTCAAGGACACAATTATCAAATTTTTGCTGACCTATCCCAACTTACTATTACTAAAAGACGATCCGTGAAACCCCAACTAATAGAACTGCAACGCCACAACATTATGTATCAATGGGGCTTCCCCTTTTCAGTCAGATTTAACTACCAAGGTACAATTTACAGAAGCAGATCAGCAGATGAACTACAACAAACCCTTTTAAAATTAAATCTGACAGAACCCACAAGCAGCAACTCTCCCACACGCAGAAGAATGGCATCATCTTCACCTTCAGGCAGCACTCAGAAAATTTCAGAACAAAATGGGAATCATCATTCTCACAAAAGAGGCCGTTATGCCACATTATCCATGGACCAAGAAGATTCAATGGACTGACATCCTAATTCCTGATATCTCTTCATTTATTATACTAAGAGATGGTTCTCTATAAAAAACCTGTATTTATAACTGAATGTAACTGCATTCTGATAGTCACACACTGTGTGGGATCATGTTACATTCCAGTTATATTTCTCATTACTTCTGATTCATATAGCCTTAGAATATATAAGTGAAATAAGGAAATTCTTGTTCAGTTATATATTATCAGGTAATAACAATAGATTTATTACTTTTTAGGACAAATATGTTCAATAATCCAGAAGTAATGGAAGCTTTTTCTTTCTTTTCTTAAAACAAATATATTATTACCTAACTAGTTCCTAGAATTATGTTTTTGTTTATTCTAATCTGAAGCAATACAACCTCAATTTTATGGTTCAATAAGTTTTTATTGAGGTTTTTACAAGAATATAGACATATAAAAACAGGAGAGTAATAAAATAAAAAAAATAAAAAATAAACAGAAGGAGTGTAAACAATGCCAGATACCTGGCATATAGTCTCCTAATAAACAAATGTTTCTTTTAAGGTTGAAATAGTGCAATCGTATACAAGTGCGAGGGTTATTATAAATAAATTGTTACGAAAAACCCGTATAACAGGAGTTTGTTGATAGGTAAGCATTAACTGCCCTGTGTGGGGGTGCCCCTTTGGGAACCTGCTGCACCCCTGGACACAGGGAGTCTGGTATAACCAACGTATACATAAGTTTTCCAAAGTGAGGTTAGTAACAAGTTTTTAGATCTCTATTTACATAGAAGATCCTATAAGTATATTGCATCAAGAGAGATATATCGGAGACATAAAAAAGAAAGGAGAGGAAGGACAGAATAGATGAAATCGAAATAAGTGTAGAATAGAAGAGTAATAGAAGAGAAGGAGGGGGGGAGGGGTAGTGAGACAGCGAGCCTCGGTCCACATATGAGATCTTCATTTTAAATGAGAGGTATAATGGATATTGCTTTTTCAGCTCCTAAGTGGAGTTCTTAGCTGAGAGTCTTTGTTTGAGTTTGTCTGAGGTAGAGTAATTCCTCCAGATACCCCAGGCAAAAGAGAACTTAGCATACTTGTCTAGAGCTTTGGCCTGCATCTCCTCCATAAGCATGTAATTATTTACCTCCCCCACCCACTCAATTAGGGAGGGGGGCGTAGTGGTTTTCCAATGTCTGGGTATGAGTTGTCTACCCGCACTAACAAAAAATTTCAAAAGGCCGTTTTTTTGTGATTTGATTGTCCCTGGGAGGATGGATAGGAGGGCAATAGAGGGTGATGGTAGCAGTGGCTTGTCATAAATGTCTGAATAAATCTGAAAAATTTGAGTCCAGAATTGGAGAAGAACATCACACTCCCAGCAGATATGTATATAAGTACCTTTCATTGTGTTGCATCTCCAGCATCTGTCTGAGTTGGATGGGAACATGATCCTGAGAGTAGTTGGGACCCGATACCACCTTGACAACAATTTATAGTTTTTCTCTTGTGTATAGCATGATACGGAGGTTTTGTTCGTGAAGAGGAAGGCTTTCCCCCACTCCGCCTCAGTAATGTCTTTCCCGACCTCCACTGACCATTTAGAGGTATAGTTAGGTAAAGCTTCGTGGGTATGGTCTATAATTAATTTATATATCAGTGATAAGGTGTGTCGTGGAGTTTCAGAAAGGGTGCATAGTTGTTCGAACCCAGTCAAGGGTCTATGAGTTTGTCTAGAGTCGTGCAGCATCTTGCAATAGGAGTTTAGGTGTCCACGAGTGAGCCATGTCATTTTGGAGGTAACGTCTGTTGGGGTGGTTATAAATGTGCCCAGGGTGTGATCAACGAATTGGCGATCAGTGGGCCATGAGTCTCTGTTAAAAGTGTCTAATGAGTGGGTTGAGTGCCCTTCTGGGAGGTTTGGATTATCAAACAAGGGGGTGAGGGGGCTAGGTTCCGAGGATAGTGAGTGGGTGTCTCTCTTGCGGTACCAAATTGTCAGGGCATCCCTAGTGAGGGGGGACAATGTTGATAAGGATTTGTATGTCCTGTCGTAGCCCCAAAGAAGCGCTCGTAGGTCGTATGTGGATAGATCTTGTTCTACAGTTGTGGCAGATTTGGCCATAGGGCGAGGGAACCACTCAAGGATACGAGATAGGGCTGCTGACGTATGATATGTTTCAAAGTCAGGTAGGCCCAAACCTCCCTTCGTAATAGGAGAGCATAAGAGTTTGTGTTTCAATCTTGGGTGGTTGCCCTTCCAGACAAATTTGATAGCCAAAGAGCGGAGGGTACGGAGATACGCAGAGGGGAGGGCGATGGGTAGGGCTTGGAATAGGTACAGCAACTTGGGGAGTAAATCCATCTTTAATGTGTTGATACGTCCTATCCAGGATAAAGGTAGGTCCATCCGTTCTTCTGTCAACTTTCTAAGTTTTTGGAGTAAGGGGGTAAAATTCAGGGAGTATATGTCGGAGGTTTGTTTAGGTATAGCTGTGCCTAGATAAGAGATAGAGTTAGGTCTCCATTGAAAAGAAAAGTTGGATTTGAGGGAGGAGAGAGTAACGAGTGATAATGAAAGGTTTAGGGCTTCAGTTTTAGAGATATTTAGCTTATAGTTACTAAGACTTCCAAATCTGTCTATCTCAGCTAATATGGAGGGTATGCTGATATGGGGTTGTGTGACGTAGAGAAGGAGATCGTCGGCATATAAGGAAAGTTTACAGTGGGACGAGGGGGTTTGTATCCCCTGTATGTTGGGGTTAGATCTTATGGCTTGTGCTAAGTGCTCAATAACTAGGGCGAACAGTAGAGGGGAAAGAGGACAGCCCTGTCTGGTACCGTTAGTTATCATAAATTTTTCTGATTGAATACCGTTTACCAGCACAGTGGCCGAAGGTGCAGAGTAGAGAGACATGATACGCGTCAACATTTTCGGGCCAAGACCCAAATGGGAGAGGGTGGCTTGGAGAAAAGACCAGCTGACCCTATCAAAGGCCTTCTCTGCGTCACAAGAGAGAAGGCAGGCAGGTATATGATGACGGTGAGCATATGTGATTAGGTGTATGGTCTTGGTGGTATTATCCCTGGCTTCATGGCCAGGAACAAAGCCCACCTGGTCTCTATGTATAGTTTGTGGTAACAAAGGGGAAAGGCGGTTTGCGAGGATCTTAGCATATAACTTTAGGTCAATATTTAGAAGGGATATCGGTCTATAATTGGGGCAAATGGAGGGGTCCTTTCCAGGTTTAGGGATGACAACAATCTGAGCTTGGAGTATAGATGGGGAAAGAGTAATGTTTTCATCAATGGCATTAAACGCTTTTGCTAGTAGTGGGGATAGTTGTGGCGCGAACGTTTTATAAAAGCGGGGGGAAAATCCGTCTGGGCCCAGACTCTTGCCATTCTTGAGATTTTTGATAGCGGTTAGAAATTCTGCTTCGGACAGAGAGGTCTCCAGGTCCTCCGTATCCGAGAGCGGAAGAGATGGAAGTGCTGTTTCTTGAATATATGAGGACAGGTCTTGTGGGGTGGATGTAGTAGGTGAGGTCTGGGGGGTTAGATTATAAAGGGTGGAATAATATCTGCGGAATTCCTCGGCTATTGCTGAGTTCTGCATGAGTTTACCCTTGAAGGGAGAATTTATTAACGTTATAGGTCGTCTGGCTTGGCGTGGTTGGAGGGTGTTCGCAAGGTGTCTGCCACATTTGTTGGCTTGTGAGTAGTGATTGAATCGTCCCTTATCTCAGGCAATTAGGGACCTTTCTGCAAAGATAAGCAGGAGGTCTCTTTTTGCATTGGAGAGTTCTAGGAGAGACGAGTCAGCTGGGTCTTTTTTGTGTGATTCTTCTAATTTGGCGATAGTGGAGAGAAGTAGTGTTATATCTGCAGTGCGGGCATGTTTCAGGCGGGCTCCATGCTGGATTAGTTTGCCCCTGAGTACACATTTAAGTTCCTCCCATTTAGTGAATGCGTTAGTGGTGTCTTGGGCATGATCCGAGACAAAGTGTCTAATGGTCTGTATAATGTCCTGCGAGCATACAGAATCAAATAATAAGTTATCATTAAGTCTCCAGGAGGAGCTCCGTTTGCGTGTTGGGATATGCCCTAAGCTCAAGTGTATAGGGGCATGGTCTGACTAGAGGGTGAGACCAATAGAGGCGGAAGGTGAATAATCCAGCATTGATTGGGATATGAAGAGGTAGTCAAGTCTGCTGTAAGAGTTATGTGCGGGAGAATAAAATGTGTAGTCCTTAGTGTTAGGATGTAGCATCCTCCATGTGTCTACCAAGGATAAATCAGATAAGAGTGTTCTGATGTTGGTCAGGGAGGTCGGGGAGATCGAGGACTTACCGGTGGAAGAATCAAGACGAGGTATCAAGGCGGCATTGAGGTCCCCTCCCAGGATCATGTTGATTGTGCAGAATCTTTTCAGACGGGAGATCACGGAGGAGAGAAAATGTTGTTGATTCTGGTTAGGAGAATATATGTTAATGACAGTATAAATAGTATTCAGATAAGACAATTTAGGAAAAATATATCTTCCTAGGGGGTCAATATGAGTATCAAGGACATCTGGAGTGAAGGAAGTGTGAAATGCTATGGAGACCCCCTTAGATTTTGCAGAGGGGTTGGTGCTATGAAACCAAACAGGATATTGCTTATGGAAGACTTGTGGGCACTTATCTGTTCTAAAGTGAGTTTCCTGTAGGAGAAGGATTTGGGTCTTTATTTTATGAAAATGATATAATATTTGCCGTCTCTTCTCTGGGACGTTAAGACCTCTGCAATTCAGCGATGAGATCTTTAGGGAGGGTTGTACTGCAATGTAAAAACACATTTACTGTGTGTACAATAATAAGGACCATGGAGGCTCGCTGCCTCAAAAGTGTGGGAGAAGGGGGAGAAAGAGGTAGAGGAGAGACCTCTAGTGGCGAAACAAGAAAAGGAAATTAAGTGAAGGAATAGAAAAAGACATACAAAAGTAAGAAGAGGAAAACGAGGCCAAAAAAGCCTCACTAATGGTGTTGTTAACATCATTTCAGCTAATACCGCTGTGGGCGCTGAAGGGCCTAAGTGGGGGGACAGCGGGTTATGCACAGAGGAGCCCGCACACGCCGGGCGACATTTATCAAAGGTGCGAAATATGAGAACTATAAACATAACATCTCAGAACTCTGCGCTGCTACGTAAATACTAAATAGGTACACATCTTAGCTAAAGAGGGCCTATCTCATAAAACATCTCAGAATGTAAGCAGCCCAGAGGGCCTTCTTATCCAGCTACAAGATACTAACATATTCAATAGGGGGTGTATGGGAGGAGGGAGGGGGGAGGGGGGGGTTGGATGGGATGAGGTAGGGTTGGGAGTAGTTGAGGAGTGGAGAGGCGTGTGGCCCGTATCACAGGCCATCACACCTCACGGGAGGCAAAGGCATGGAACATTGACACAAAACCTGTGTTTAAGGAAAAAGAAAGTGGGTTAGTAATAAAATGTCCCAATAAAAACTGCAAACAGGGACGTCTGCACTGGTCTGGAACCTGTGAGAGAACTATAGAAAGGAGTCAGACATCATGAGACTGGATTCAGCCATCTGTCGCAGTGGAGAAGTCCGGTTTGGATCTCTTGTTCATCTTCGTTCGTTTCTGCCATCCTGCTGCAGGTTTGAAGCCAGGGGTGGCCGCTTGAAGTGGCCAGTCTGGAATGGAGATCTGTGGTAATTCAAAAGTTCCGAGGAACCTGGGGAGATCACCCAGCGTGCGGAAAGTCACCGATTTCCCTTCATGGGATGCGAACAGATTAAAGGGGAAACCCCAGCGGTACTTGATTTGTTTTGCTTGCAGGGCTCCAGTCAGAGGTTTTAGGGCACGCCGCATGTCCAAAGTCAGTTTGGAGATGTCAGGAAGCAGGGACACAGCAGTACCATTAAAGTGTACTGCAGCTTGAGAACGTGCTGCTTGCATGATGGTGTCTTTTACTGCGTAGAAGTGTACTCTGCAAATCACGTCTCTGGGGTGCTCTAGATTTGGATTCTTAGGGCCAAGGGCTCTGTGGATTCGGTCAAGTTCCAGAGGGGCGTCTTTGTCTTTCTGGAGAAGCTCATTGAACATGGTGATTACTGTAGGGGCTAAGTCCTTAGTTTCAACTGATTCAGGTAGGCCGCGTATGCGTATGTTGTTACGTCTGGCTCTGTTTTCCTGGTCATCCTGATGGTACATCAGTTGCTGGATCTGGAGGGTATGTTCGTGCAATATAGTTTCATGCACATGCAGGGTAGATGCAGTCTCTTCCATGTTGTGTTCCACTTCCTCAATTCTATTGGTGAAATCTCTGCGAAGTTCAGACATTTCTTGTTTGTATGAACGCTCCATGCGCTGCACACAGGCCTCAAAATCATGTCTGGTGGGAAGAGCATTAATATAAGCCTCCATGTCCCATCCATAAGATCTGTGGGATTCAGGGGAATGACCTGTAGAGCGGACCGAGCCTGTCTCTGAGTCAGGGGGAGAGTGAGTACGCTGCCTGGTCTTCATATGGGGTGTGGAGCGCTGTGACATAGCTCCCTGTGAGGCCGCATGTGTGCCTGGGGTCCGGGCCGGCGCCATCTTGGACGGGGGGGTCGGAGCGATTTTGGCCCAAATGGGTGAAAAAACTATCGATCTCACCTGCAGGGTGTGGATCGGAGGAACGCTGGCTGTCTCCCCCACCTCTCCTCCCCATATCAGGCCTGGATGCTTGTGCTGGGAAGCGCTGAGAGCCTCTGTATGTGCGGCGTGAGCGGGAGCTCCAGGAACCAGCGTCCTACTTCCTCATGTACTAAGCCACGCCCCTAACCTCAATTTTATGAGTTAACATATCTAAACAGTTACATATGAATAAAATATGTAATTGTTTACTCTAAAAGGGTTAAAATCCCAAAATAATTCAAACTATCTTCATCAATACCAAAGTTATTAACAGTACCTTTCTAACTGAATTATTTAGCCTAGGGCAAGACTAACCATATACAACCACCCTGGAATAAATAATTT
The DNA here is from genome assembly GCA_037952925.1 of Lithobates clamitans. Lineage (NCBI taxonomy): Eukaryota > Metazoa > Chordata > Amphibia > Anura > Ranidae > Lithobates > Lithobates clamitans. The sequence goes on along the minus strand of JBBGZY010000100.1, from coordinate 3,915,036 downwards.
CAACAAAAACTATATTCTGCATTCCAATTAATGAAACATCATTTTGATGTCTTTTGACATAGCACTTCTCTCCTGTAAGCGGAAGATCCGTGTACCCCCATTAGCCCTCCTCATTCTCCCAACCATATTATGTGGGAGTGTGACGAAGGCACTTATTCCCCTGAGAGAGATATTTACTCTCTTTCACGGGTAAATTGTGATTACTTGCAAAAAATAACTTATACAATGTATCATCTAATCTCATATGTTTTTTGTTTACTCTTTACTCCAGAATTCACTGGTTTCTTTTCTATCTATTCATCTCTTCAGTCCACACAGGTTGATCTGCGCAGTCAGCTCTGCATAACAAAAAGTAAGTCAAAACTATTTGATCTGTTGCCATGGCACCACTGAATATACTTTCCCTGAATGTTCAGGGAATAAATGTCCCTCAAAAAAGGACCAAAGCCTTCCGTACTTTTCATAACAAGAAGGCTCACATAGTATGCCTCCAAGAAACACACTTCACCAAAGATTCTACTCCAAAATATATTTCTCCTTTTTATCAACAAATTTACACGGCTTCTGCCTGTACCAAGCAAAGGGGAACTCTAATTGCATTTCACCGATCCACACCATTCACCTTATCATCAGAAATTAAAGACCCAGAAGGTAGATACCTGATACTCATGGGTTATATAATGGATACAGCAATCACGGTGATTTCCTACTACGCTCCTAACAAACAACCTACACCATTCCTCTCACATATATTACAAGTGATTAATACACACAAAATAGGAACAGTGATAATGTGTGGGAATTCAAACCAGGTCCTCCTCCCATTTCTAGATAAATCACCTTTTACACCATCCAAAAAAACCTCTAGATTACCTTTTTCTCAACTTCTTTCCAAATACAATCTGGTAGATTCGTGGAGAGAAAGTAACCGAATGAAAAAGAAATTCACTTATTTCTCGCACCCTCATCAAACCTTCACCAGAATAGATAATATTTTTCTAACAATAGGAATGATACCAGAAATTATTGCATCAGATATAATTTTGATACCGTGGTCTGACCATAATGCAGTATACACTACTATAGCCTCAGCCATACCAAAAGCGCATGACCCAACGTGGTACTTACCGGACATAATGCTCAAACACCCACTACATCAGATGGCCATTGAACAAGCTTTAAAGGAATACATATCAATTAATAATACAACAGACATCTCCCCAATAACACTGTGGGAAGCTCATAAGCCTGTCTTGCGTGGTACAATACAAAGACAAATGGCACTATTTAAACGGGAAAGCAAAAGTCTAGCAAAATAGACAGGCAGGCGATAATATACGCAGGGCAGTGTTATTGGCACATATTGCTAAAAAACGGAAAATCCCTTTATGTTTTCTATCTCTCGATATTAAGAGGGCATTTGACACAGTATCCTGGCAATATATGCAATATTCATTACAAAAATGGGGTTTTGGACCCCACTTTTTAACATGGATCAAAGCATTATATAATAAACCCAAAGCCTATATAAAATATGCTGGATACAAATCTGATGCCTTTAATATAGAAAGAGGTACCCGACAGGGTTGCCCATTATCTCCCTTATTATTTGCCCTTATACTCGAACCCATGGCCCAATACATCAGAACAAACCAAACTATAACTGGCATTGAAGTAGGAGGTATTACACACAAATTATGTATATTTGCAGACGATATATTACTTTTTCTATCATCACCACAGGTCTCTGGTCCTAACTTAATACCAGCTCTTGATGGATTTGCAGCCCTATCCGGCCTTATGATTAATCCTAAGAAATGCCTAGTGCTTAATATTTCACTCACAAACATGGAATTGATCCCGGCTAGGGCTGCACTCCCATTCACATGGGCAGAAAAATCAATCCCATATCTTGGAATTTATTTAACAGCATCTCATTCTGACTTATTCTCAACCAATTATCCTCCTGTATTAAGACAGATCACAAATCTAATAAAACAATGGTCGCAACTTCCTTTATCCTGGATAGGTAAGATTAATGCAATCAAAATGACTATTCTACCCAAATTGCTTTATCTATTCAGAGTCCTCCCTATTCCAATTCCTTCCTATTTTTTGAGAATAGTACAAAAGAGAGCAACTTCGTTTATATGGGGCTCTTCTAAACCACGTATACCTATAAACACACTACATCTTTCCAAAAATAAAGGAGGCCTGGGATACCCTAATTTTACTAACTACTACAGAGCAGCACATTTGGCCAGTCTGTCCAAATGCCATGCAAAACAGGAAATCCCATTATGGGTATTTATAGAGGCTTCAGAAAATGACCCTCTATTAATATCAAATTTATTATGGCTTGACCCTAAAGACCGCTTTAAAATTCATAATCCCATAACTAAACACTTCTTATCTCTCTGGGATAAACTAAAAACCAAATATCAGTTACAATCTCCACACAATCCTCTCCTTTCTTTTATCAGAAATCCGGCCTTTTATCCGGCATGGATCTACCCAAATTCTTTTAAAGCTTGGACAACATCAGGCATTCAGACACTAAATGACTTCATAGCATCTAAATCATTCCTTTCATTCCCATCGCTTAGAGAAAAATATGATCTACCAAACTCTGAGATATTTAGATATCTCCAAATCAAAAATTTCTATACACCATTCCTAAAGGGGGATACACCATTATCCCAATTATCCATTTTTGAATCAATCTGTACAAAAGATCCATTTGCTAAAGGTACAATTTCATCACTTTATAATCAATTATATGGAGTAGCAAATCTTAATAGACCCTCTTACGTTCAGAGGTGGGAGGAGGACCTGGGACGAACTTTAGAAGACACGGACTGGTCTAACATATGGCTCACATCTAAGTCATCTTCACCCAACATCTTAGCACTGGAGACAAATTATAAAGTCCTAACTCGCTGGTACCTTGTACCCGCTAGAGTGGCAAAATATTCACCTAATACCTCAGCTCTTTGTTTTCGAGGATGCCCAGAAATAGGCACATATTTACACATATGGTGGACGTGCCCAGTAATCCAAACCTTCTGGAAGGAAGTCTTCGTGATTGCATCTAAAATATTTAAAAAAATAATACAACCAGATCCATATTTAACTTTACTTAATCTAAAACCGGAATGGTTAACACTCTCTCAATTCAAACTTATGATCCAACTAATAACGGCTGCAAAACAAACAGTGGCCAAGGCATGGAAATCTCCTACATTGGTACTAGCAGAAACAATTCACACAATGAATAATACAATGTCCCATGCTAAGATGGTAGCCATCGATCAAAATCAAATTCCAAAATTTGAAAAACTTTGGCATCCTTGGATAAAACAACAGTTCCTGTCAAACTTCAATGACTCTGTCCTGTTGCCATGGTAACAGATTAAATGACTTACAGATACACCCATTCTAAGGCTTTAAAGAGAACTAAAAAGAATAATAAACTGACGAGCGGGACAACCTTGTGGACCATACCTCTGCCTTTCTACCCTTTTTCTTCTTTCTCTTTCCTTTTCTCCACCTTACGATTAAAGCTCATTATCAGAATTTATTTGACCTATATACACTCTACTTGTAAACAATATGTATAGTAGGTATAAATCATTTAAATACCTACAAAAGTAACTAAGGAAATGATATATATCTTTAATCTAGGTTTACGTGAACCCAATGTTTAATATTTGAAATTTCATGATATTTACCTATATAAACACTACTGTAAAACAATGAGCTTACTTTATAGATCCTTGTAAACTTACTTTATGTATCTTTATAATATTGTACACTCAATAAACTTCTTTTGACAAGGAAATACTGTACATCAATGGAAAAATGATGAAATGGGAAGTGAGGTAAATGTGAATGATTCACTCTCCCCATGCCCTTATTTTTTGTTCTATACAATATTTATATACTTTTTTTATCCTACAGAGAGATCTTATTTTTTTTTCCCCCCTCATTTTAACCATGAGTCATTTTTGGCATTCCTTTAAGAAAGTTATATTTCTCTTCATAAAACAAATAAATGTTGATATGCAACAGTTAATTACTTTAATAGGTAACTGCTAAATGCACAATAAAGAGAAATTTTGTCATTCACAGCCTGTAAAAAAATTGGACTTATGTTTGTTCTTTCTATAAACTTATTTGAAATGTCCTTTCTTGTTTTCCAGGTATAAAAAGATCAAGTAATCTAAGTGAATCACCAAAATTAATTCCGTCAGCTTTTACTGTGTCAATAGCATCATCCATCCATGTCTTTCTTGGTCAGTGTCTTGATTTTCTTTCTTCGTCAGAAGTGCATCATCTATCTTAGGCCTTGTATTTTACCCATTTTTCAAACAAAGCTTTAGCAGCTAGGACTCTATACTCTGGCTTTCTCAAAGGTATTTCCAACACCAGCTGTTTCATTACTGCTGACTCCCTCTGTTCACTGTATCCTGTGGGTTGTCGCATTTATCATTCTAAAAGTTTCCTTTTTGCTGTTTCAAGGTTTCTTGTAACCTGTCTTTTCTACAATACAACTCTCTATGTTGGTAGTACTTTAACACTTTAAAATACACTCACTGGCCACTTTATTAGGTACACCTGTTCAATTGCATGTAACACAAATTTCTAATCAGTCAATCACATGGCAGCAGCTCAATGCATTTAGGCATCTAGACATGGTGAAGACGACTTGCTGAAGTTCTAACCAAGCACCAGGATGAGGAAAAAAGGAGATTTAAGTGACTTTGAACGTGGCATGGTTGTTGGTGTCAGACGGGCTGGTCTGAGTATTTCAAAAACTGCTGATCTGCTGAGATTTTCATGCGCAACCATCTCTAGGGTTTACAGAGAATGGTCTGAAAAAGAAAAATATCCAGTGAGCGGCAGTTGTCTGGACAAAAATGCCTTATTGATGTCAGAGGTCACAAGAGAATGGGCAGACTCGTTTGAGATGATAGAAAGGCAACAGTAACTCAAATAACCACTCATTACAACCAAGGTATGCAGATTACCATCTCTGAATGCACAATATATCAAACCTTGAAGCAGATGGGCTACAGCAGCAGAAACCACACTGGGTGCCATTCCTGTCAGCTAAGAACAGCAAACTGAGGCTACAATTCACACAGCCTCCCCAAAATTGGACAATAGAACACAGAAAAACATTGCCTGGTCTGAGTCTCAATTTCAGCTGCAACATTAAGATGATAGGGTCAGAATTTGGTGTAAATAAAATTAAAGCATGGATCCATCCTGCCTTGTATCAATGGTTTAAGCTAGTAGCGGTGGTGTGATGGTGTGGGGGAAATTTTCTTGGCACACTTTGGGCCCATTTAGCACCAATTGAGCATTTTTTAAATGCCACGGCCTACCTGAGTATTGTTGCTGACCATGTCCATCCCTTTATGACTACAGTGTACCCATCTTCTGATGGCTACTTCCAGCAGGATAATGCACCATGTCACAAAGCTCAAATCATCTCAAACTGGTTTCTCAAACATCATAATGAGTTCACTGTACTTCAATGGCCTCCACAGTCACCAGATCTATTTTTTTGGGATTCCAAACACCTTTGGGATGTGGTGGAATGAGAGATTCACATCATGGCTGTGCAGCTGACAAATCTGCAGCAACTGTGTGATGCTATCATGTTAATATGGACCATAATCTCTGAGGAATGTTTCCAACACCGAATTAAGGCAGTTCCAAAGGCAAAAGTGGGTCCAACCCAGTACTAGCAAGGTGTACCTGTAAGTTGTTTGAAAGTTGTGATCCTTTTTAATAGATCAAAACCCTAGTCATCCTAGGATCCACAGGGCTGGCCCATAATTTTAATACAATTCTAAGATCCAGAGGATCCAGACTGTGTCTTGGGGCCAGTTGCTTGAACTCTTATTCCAGCACCTGGTTCCAGTTCTATGCAGACTTTGTAGGGCCAACTGATCTCCTGCCTTGTGTAGCCCTGGCAGCATGAGGGGGAGTCACTGCGCTGCAGTACAAATAAAGGTTTCCCAATGACATCAATGTTTACTCCCGACCCCTTCGGGAGCTTTTGTTCTCCTCCATCACCTACTGTGCATTACTGATCTCCCTCACCCACCACTGGGCACCATTGCCCACCCTCTCCCCCACTGGACATTTTTGTTCCTCCCATCCCTCACTGGTCATAATTATACTCATTTTTCTTTTTACAAATTCATGCAAACACTAAAAATAAAAATGACATAAGAAATACGTAAATAAATAAATATATTTACATAAAAGAATACAGTACTTTAACTACAGCAATTTCTGTTGCTAAACAAAAAGATGGCTTTATGACAAAAAAGATAATCACACAAGTTAAAAAATATTACAGGGGGAAAGCAAAATCTTTATAAGAATCATACCAATACAGCAAACATCAAGCTGCGAGGTTAAGAAACAAACACAGTCCTTCTTCAAAAATCAGATACAAAACCAAAGAAAAGTAAGGGGGTGAAAAGTGCAGCTTTGGAAAAAAGCAATTCATCCAGAGATGGATAGTTCACAAGGTGGAGGTCTAATATTCCTCGACACCTTTATTGTCTTCTCTAGAAGCTTCCTGAGAAGGCACTTGATATCCTCAGGCATCAGCTGCCACTGCCAAAGTATTTTAGGCAAATGGCAACACAAGCATTGCAGAAAAGACTTTTACCAAGACTGAAAAATATACACCCATCCTAGTGGGTTTTCTGCCATTATATTACCAAGGTTGAAATTCAAAAAGAGAAAACAAAGTGATTGACCATTCACAGGTCACCCTGGACAGGAACGTTACAAGTATATTGATAACATTCATTCTATTTCCCAAATGCAGTTGGAAAAGGCAGTAGTATACCTTTCTATAGAAACTGGCAAGATGCAGACAAGGCTGGCATATAAAATGATCAGGAACAGGTGGTTTTTGATGAGGTCAACCCTCTCCCTTTAAGTTGAAGTTTAGATATGGCAACTTTTACATGGTACATTGGCTTAGCTTGTACCATTGTAAGTATGTATGTTCAAAAGTAATATAAGAAAAGTGAAGCGCTACCTCTATAAATATCTTAGCAACACAAATATAGCCCAAGGTGAAAAACAAATAGTCAAATTACAGTGATACCAAGTGGTACTGATATCTGCAATATCTAGATTTCAGCACACAAAAGAAATAAGTGACAATAATAGTGATGACCCCCAAGGGGAATAAAATGGTGAAAATACAACTATAACTATATAGATCCTTTTATAGTGACATAATCAAAGTTGTGAAGCATAAGCTTATACTCAAAATCAACATTCAAATGAAACAACCATAACAACTATCCAATCATGCATATTATTAATAATCTTTGTGCAGTGAAAATCATAACATCCAGTCCATTTGGTTAGTGCACATGCCCATAAATGCTGTGCAAGTGATCAAAGATCCAATAGCCAGCTTCAGTGATGTTTGTGTACTTGTCTAATATAAATAACCAAAGTGCAGTGCCCTCCACTGGTCAAACTATGCGCTCACCTCCAGGGGAGACCCTGTCAGGGGTCTGAATTCGCCTTTCCCTTAGGCGTAAAAAAACAGGGGTTTGCAACTTCCCTGGTGGCTCTTGGACTCTTGTTCCCTTAGATGGTATACCTCATACACATGTATCATAGAAGCAAAAGAAAAACTGACATAGTGTTTAACTGTATAAAAAGGTGATCTTTATTTAAATAAATAATCGCACTCACATTTGCAGGTGCACTATCTCTGGTGCACACAGGTGGCTTGCTAAGTACAACTGTGTAGGATCCCCTTGAGATCACTTAGACATTCACAGATACTCCGCCCTGTAATCCCCAGTGATGCATTTGGTCACTAATCACGTGACTTTTTAAGAGTGTGTGCCATACCTGTGATATGCCCATAGAAGCTGGAAATCTTTGTGGTAGGCACTGCTACTACAGTGAGCTCCCCTAGCTTCCTGGTCCTGTGCTGAGCAGCTTCCCTGAATTGTGAACACAGGAGGTTGCTCGATTGGCAACAACGCCATTCAGAAAACATTTAGCATTTTCTCAATGAAAACAAAGCACTCTATGATTTATTATAGCAAAAAGTAAAAAATAAATAACGTTTTTTTCAAAATTGTCGCTCTTTTTTTGTTTATAGCGAAAAAAATAAAAACCGCAGAAGCGATCAAATACCACCAAAAGAAAGCTCTATTTGTGGGAAAAAAAAGGATGTCAATTTTGTTTTGGTGCAATGTTGCAAGACCACGCAATTGTCAGTTAAAGCGGCGCAGTGCCGTATCACAAAAAGTGCTCTAGTCAGAAAGGGGGTAAAATCTCCCGGGGCTGAAGCGGTTAAAGAGCTCTGAGAGAGTTGTGATAGTAGTTTCAGGGTTGGATATAAAAAAAAGAGGAGATCTTTGGTGTATGCTGCTACGTTACGTTTCATGTTAGGTGTCGACAGGGTAGACAGACAAACACAAAACAAATACTCTTGCGCACAAGTGTGTTAATCGGGTGATCTAGTGTTCAAAAGGATAATTTCTCAGGCCTTGCTTCCCTCCAGGACAGGGACATCCTAGCAGTCAAATGAAGAAAATAGAAAAAAAGGGCGCACCGACCTTGTGCATTATTCTTAGTAATTAAAAAAAAAAAAACAGATTAAAAACCACTCACAAACATATGAAGGAAAACTGCTTTGTGAATGCCTTCAACTGATGGCAATCTGTTTAGGTACAACAGTCTCCTGGTGGTAAAGGAGAGGACACGAAGACCACTGCTGGCTTTGAGAAAGAAGGTATCCCTTTGAAACACATCAGTCAGCAGTGAGCACCCATATCAAGCATATAATGTAAGGCAAGATGCGTATTTACTTGACTGCTCCACATATGGCATACAGGAAAAAAGGCAAAACTGTGATTATAAAAAAATATATATATAAAAAAAGGAAAAACAAAGAATATATATCCATTTTTTTACTTTATTGCAAATTTAAGTAAAAACAAATCTGCAAAAGGTATTTACTATTAATAGAAGGGCCAGTGTCATGGGATAGTATTACAAATCTGTGTCAGTGTACAGTAGGGGATGTACTTGTCCTCCCTTATGATGTATTGGAGGACATAAAGCTATTTCAAGTAAAAGTAAAAGTAATTAAAGGCGATTTCAAAGTAAATAAGAAGAAATGGAATTGAAAAAGTAAATTGTTTTACAAACTCACTGTTTTTAATTGGTTTTGGCAAAGTCATGAGCATAATTTGTCCTTGCCAGTGTGTATTTGTAGATAAGTAAAATACTATAGCTACAGTCAGGAACATCTTTGACATTTATACTGTCCAAAGCAAACATAAATGAACAATTCACCATTTGTATTCAATTATTTATCATGATAATACATGCAAAAATCTAAAAACCCAAAGTCAATAAGTAAACAAATGTTTTACTTGCTGTTGGAACTGATCATGTCCCTTTACCCTTTTGTCCTGGGCACATTCCCAGAAGTGACATATGGTAAATAAAGTCTAATCCTTGGTCATGGGAATTCAGAATTCTACCAGGACTCTGTAGAATGTAAAGTTGATTTCTAGTTGCATTGTCTTACCTAAGATCAGCCAATGCTTCCTGCTAGTGGAATCAGGTATTGTGGAGCTACCATACAGATTATTTTTCATTACCCAACTATATCTGCTTGATTTAAAATTAGACTGATGTTACCACAATCATTTATAAAGGGACTGTGTAAGGTAATAATAATAACAATTCTTCTATATTATAATGAGATGTACCAAGTAGGTTGATGTTTCTATCTAAACACAGTACATAGACTTAGGCAAGACTTTCACTTAGGCTGCTTAGCTAATTACTGCTCAAAGCGGAGTTCCACCCAAAAGTGAAACCTCTGCTTAACTGACTCCTCCCCCCTCACATTTGGCACCTTTCAGGGGGAGAGGGGGAACAGGTACCTGTTTTTGACATTGATGGGATAAAATAGTATTTTATTTTACACAAAATTTACAAATACTGTAACAATATAACTTTCAATATATAGATAAAATACAAGAGCTTGTGCAAAGCGAGTAGTATAAATATATGTGTCTGGACATAAATTCATGCCCCGCTCAGCCTCTCAGCGAGCCGCTGAAAGCAAGCCGTCCCCCGCCCCCTCCACAGCGAGGAGGGAGCAGAGCAGAGAGCTGTGACTGACAGTCTGCAGCTCTCTGCTCGGGGAACTGTCAGAACTGAGCAATTGGTGGTGTTCAATCGCCCAGTTCTCAGTGCAGAGGCACTGGGGAACAGATGCAGCATCGGATCGGTGCTGCATCCACCAAGGTAAGTTTTATTCTTTTAAATTTAAAACCCCACAAAAATGTCTCTCAAATGCTATATGACTGCAAAAGCTTTCGTCACCCTGGACATCAGGAGAAGATGTATCTGATGATGTGTGATAAAATGCATTGGACAGGGCTATGCACTGTAACACCAATGCAAAGGTGAAAAGGGGTCTGCAAACACTGGATTTGTGATGCAGGAGTTTTGCAGTAGTGCAGCAATTGAGAGACATTTACCACAGGCTGTTTATCCTGAGTATTAGACTAAGCACTTGCTCGTGAGTATGATTGTTTTTAACTTACTGTTTTAATAAAGTTACGTTGTTGCACTATGAGCTTTTTTCTGTATTTTACTCAATGGATCCATGAGGGAAAAATAAAGGAAGCCATCCATCTCCCTGTCTATTTAGCGTTGTTACACAGCCCTGTTTGACCAGCTTGTAATGAGAGATCAGACATATATGTCTGTAAGTGATTCTGAACCACTGGGAATGCACTTTTAAAGGTGTGAAGCATCAGCTGTTTATGGAATAAAAGTGTTTTTCTTTTACACATTTCTGCTTCAAATGGACACCAATAGTGCTATGAACTTTTATTTTATATGAATTTTGTTAAGCACCAGTAGTTTATATCACTGAGAGAGGTTATACACATATGATTTTGTACTAATAGTTTTAATGATCATTGAATGAACAAGTTGAATCAACTGGTTTTATTACTGTGATATATGTATTGCTTTATTGATTTGATATGAATTCTATGTATTTATTTATTTACATGTAATAAGTGGGTTATTCATTTAATTTAATCTTGCTATGAATGCTGTATTTTTTAAGTATTATATGTTTTAGTCTTAATAGGATATTTACACAGCTGCTTGTTTGGGGAAGGAGATTGTAGAACAGGAATTGCAGAACTTTCTAGAAAATTTGGGCCTAGCTTCTGGCCAATTTTACACTGCTATGTAATCTGCAGTATCTTAATTATTGTGGTAAAAAAAAAACTGATAGCCAATTCCCCCTGCAGTCTCCTAATCATTTTAGTGAAATAATTAAGAGACAGTTCTCCCTTATTAAAAATATCATGCTGCTGGCCAATTTTATGCTAATGTGGCATCTGTGGTCTCTAATGTGAGCTAGATAAAAATTGGCCAGCTGCAGGTTACAGCAGGAGGGCTGACAGCCACAGAGAACGACTTGCCTTTTTCTATTAGACTTTTTACCGTCTGATGAGAAAGCATGAGTTGCTGCTAAATTTACCCAAAAAATACTTTTTTTTCCAAACTGAGATTAATCAGATTGGGGTGCTGCTGCTGTATGTTGTAAGGACCAGATGCAAACAGAAAAAATAGTGGGGAGTGTAGTTCATCTTTAGCAGCCACCTTTCTCTTAAAGTGGTTGTAAAGGCTGAAGGTTTTTTTTATCTTAATGCATTCTAAGCATTAAGATAAAAAACCTTCTGTGTGTGGCAGCCACCCCAGCACCCCCTAATACTTACCTGAGCCCCATCTCTATCCGGCTATGTCTGGACTCTCCCTCCTTATTTGCTGAGACACAGCATTGGTGCCATTGGCTCCCGCTGCTGTCAATCAAAGTCAGTTAGCCAATCGGGAGAGAGAGGGGGCGGGGCTGAACAGCAGCTCCATGTTTGAATGGACACAGGGAGCTGCAGGTTGGCTCGAGTGCCCCATAACAAGTTGTTTCCTGTGGGGGCACTCGACAGGAGGGAGGGGCCAGGAGCACCAAAGAGGGACGCGAGAAGAGGAGGAACTGGGCTGCTCTTTGCAAAAGCACTGCACACAGCAGGTAAGTATAACATGTTTATTATTTTTGAAGAAAAAGAATTGAGACTTTAATATCACTTTAAGGTGCATCAGGTATGAAGTGACAGAGTGAAAAGCAGGGCAAAATAAACTAGAAACACAGACATCTGAATTAGGTACAAGTAATAGAGAACAAGAGCTAAGTGTTGGACACAGGATACTGAGACAGAAATACAATGCAGACACTAGATACAGGAACAAGATACTAAGACATGAACAGGATGCAAGATGCCAAATATAAGATACAGGAATTGGATACAAGGCGCAGATCTACAGAGACTGAATACAGGTTTGTGTAGACAGGACTATCACAAGCCCAATGCCCTGAGCTTGTAATGTTTAAATAAAACTGGCTGGTGTGTGGCCAGGTTTGTTAGCCCACAGCTGGAAAATAATGCCGCGTACACACGGGCGGACTTTGACGGACTAGGTCTGGCGGACTTTTCGACTGACTTTCCGACGGACTTTCCGAATGAACGGACTTGCCTACACACGATCAACCAAAGTCTGATGGATTCGTACGTGATGACGTACAACCAAACTAAAACAAGGAAGTTCATAGCCAGTAGCCAATAGCTGCCCTAGCATCGGTTTTTGTCCTTCGGCCTAGCATACAGATGAGCGGACTTTTCGACCGGACTCGAGTCTGTCGGAAAGATTTGAAACGTTTCATTTCTAGGTCCATCGAACTTTTGGGAAAAAAAAGTCAGCTGGAGCCCACACACAATTGAATTATCCGACGGACTCCGGTCCGCCGGACCAAGTCTGGTGTAAAGTCCGCTCGTGTGTACGCGACATAAGTCTAGCAAAGGTGCTGGAGGGCATTTGGTCATTCTTGTTAGCCCACTTTTGACAAAGAAGACTGGAAAGGGTGCAGTGCAGCTAGTAACCATTAGGAGGTGCTGAGATCTGATAAACGTTCAAGTAACAGTGTGAGAAGCTGGAAGGCTACAAAAGGCAAATATTGGCCTATGCCCACCTTCCAATGACTTTTGTTTATAGTAGTTTGTCTATTAGCCCCAAAAATGGCTAGAATTTAAAGATTCAGACAGAAAGATTCTTGTCTCATAGACTTCAATGGGATCCACCTCTAAGTTCACATTTGCCATATTTTAAACCGAAACTTGTGGTGAACTGAACCTGGATAGAGTTACCTATCACTAGTAAATGACTGTACTATGCATGGAGCTAAAACAGCTGAGCCCACCTTCCAGTATCTAACCTGTAGAAATCAGTTAAAAACATGCTCATATAATGACTCATCTATCTCTGATTAACAAGGACCAGCATTTGAGTGACCAGAAACACTGTCTCCATTAATCTCTTTTGTTTATGCATGAAGAGTATACTTCTATTCACCAATTTCTTTAAACTGCTGAACACCCACCTTTGGCACCTGACTACCGTGCGCAGGGGGTGTGCCAAGTGTGCACACCTCATGCAATGCAGATTACCCCATTGCTTGGGCTTCACCCTGTGTTGCGCTCTCAGAATGGAGAGTGGGGAAGGAACACAGTGAAAACACTCACTTACTGTAATCATTAATTACTTATGCATAGTAAACTGTGTTTATTATGCATCAGTTTGTGAATGAATAGGGAGCCGCTCAGCACAGAGCATTATCCTATTCATTCACTGTACAGTGCAGCCAAAACTGAGTCATGTGTGTTTGAGCTTTGGGGTGCACATCTAATGCAATAGGATGCGCACACCTATGCACCTGACTATTAGTAAGCTATCTCTTTATGCTATCAGGAATAAATATATGGTACTATTACACAATACTACGAAGGTAATAACATGTTTAGCTTAATATGAGGGAAAATGCCAGTGCTAACATAGCAAGATGTTTATGAAAAGTAGCTATTAATAGTATATATTTATAAAGGGCAATCATAAATTTATATTTTACTGAAAGTTGTGCAGCATGGAGCAATACTTTTCAACCTACCGCTAACTTCAGGTAAAGAAATCCCATAAAAATGTATTGTAAATGTAAACCATGAACTTAAAGTGGTTGTTAGCCCAATTGCCCCCAATTAATCTGGCACACAGTACATGGTTCCCTAAGTAGTGCAGCATTTCTCTTCTTCTTACGTTTTTAGTGTAAATGCCTTTTTGAGCTGATTTAGCGATGTCACATGTCCTATATTCTCCCTTGTCCTGAAGCCGAGGGAGCCGAGTAGGAGGGACACAGATTCCCTCTGACGTATGCAAGATACGTCAGAAGATGAATCTGTGATCTTCCACTCTGTGGACATGCAGCTCCGATTGGCGCCTCGCTGGTCACATGACTGCGGAAAAAATAAATAATTAAAAACAAAACAGTAGATCAACATCATGTTTAAATGCACCAGAAACATGGCAGACAGTGCACAAATGATATCTATTTTGTTAAAATGATAATTTGATTCCTGTAAAATGAATTTTGTGGGCAGGGCGGAGTTACTGGTGACAGGTAGTTTCATTTTTGCAGACCTTTGAAGTATGTACAGAGAAGAGAGGGGAGGGGGGAGGAGAGGGGCGAGGCAGGGCTGGGAGTGAAGGAGATCGTTTTTCTCGCTCATGACTACGAAGAGGGAGGGGGAGGTGCAGATGGGCACAGAGGAGGACAGGAGAACTGCGGATGATGCAGACACGCACAATGACAACGATCTCTTGGCTCAACAGACATGATAATCAGAGTCTGCACCGGGGGAGGGGGGGGCGGGTTGGGGAGAATCAGGACCTGGCATTTTCAAACAGGTATTGTAGGAGAAACAGAAGGATAACTTAAAAAGCAAACGCACCATGCTGCTAATTTCACGTTAAAGAGACAGGAGCAGCATTTTTTTTTGGGGGGGGGGGGGGTTACAAAAGCTTTAAAGCATAATTCCACTATATGTTTGCTTTGTGTTCCCATTCACACAGCATACCTAAAAAAATAAATGTTTAAATATTTCTTACATTTTAGATGTTTCTCAGGACAAGTTGTCATGGCTGACTGCAAGTTTTTCTGAACAGTGTTAAGCAAGCCATACAAGGCTAGCCATTAATGCAAATAAGTAATAAAAGAATGTATTAAGGATGTTTGTTAATTTTCCTAATCATTAGTTGGTAGTTTTACCATAGTGAAAAGCCAAAGAACCTGGAAGGAAAATTTTTCTCAGTCGAACAAATTTCTAACAATGTATATGGATTTTCGTACTGTAAAGTTGCATTCATTGCAAAATCAAATGTTAAAAGCAAACTAAATCTTTCAAATGACATTCAAATGTCCTAAAAATGACCTGAGAATTTTCGTACAAATTTTCCTAAGACTTTTCCTAAGATTTTTCATTCAAAATTTTATCCATCTATGACCAGAGTGAATTTGTCCTCATTAACGCACAGGGGTTTATTTACTAAAATTGGAGGAAACAAAATCTGGTGCAGCTCTGCATAGAAACCAATCGGCTTCCAGTTTTTTTTGTCAAAGCTTAATTGAACAAGCTGAATTAAGAAGCTGATTGGCTACCATGCACAGATGCGCCAGATTTTGCACTCACCTGTCTTAATAAATCAACCCCACAATGCAGGAGGTTGATTTCTACATTTTTAAAGTGGGAGTAAACTCCCATCTCTGACTTTCACCTATAGGTAGGCCTATAATAAGGCTTACCTATAGGTACTGTAAATATCTCCTAAACGGTGCATATTTACTGTACATGCAGCTGGTGACATCACCGGTGCATGCACTCTGAAGAAACGGCCACCCTGGGCCATTCCTTCAGAGTCCTGTGCTGTACATGGCGGCTCGAGCGCACATGCACGGGAGTGATGTCATCCGGGCTCGGCCATTCACACCGCCGGAGTCCGCAAACCTGAAAGGAAGACTGGGCGAAGATGGGAGAGTCTGCAGTGGTGACAGCGTGGTGCTGGAAGGCTTTGTTTTCAGAGAAGTTTAACATAATGTGCTAGTATGCGATGCACACTAGCACATTATGACATTACCTTTCAGGTTAGAAAGAAAAAACACCAAGCGGTACGCTACCACTTTCATTGTGGGTAAAAAGTGTTCAAACCTAGTTACGACTAATAATGAAGATCTGCCTACACAGTACAAGCACAGTATTTTTTGCAAACACAGCTGCCTGGTGCCCTCACAAACAAAGATAACTACCTTGTATTTTTCCTTGGTGGAGGGTCCAGAATAGAACATCTAAAAGAGATAAGCTGAAATTTTTTAATATTTTGTTTAGGTTATGCTATGTAAATAGGGCTGCAAAAGTGGAAATGTACTTTAACTACTTGCCGACTAGCCACTGTCGTTATACGGCGGCAGGTTGGCTCCCCTGCGCGAATTGTTGTAGGTGTGCAGTGGCCGCTTTAAGGGCTATAGGGGGCGCGCATAAGCCCGTGGTGCAACACCGGAGCCGATGGGCATACACGGTGGCCATGATGTCTGCCGGTGACCCGCGATCAATCCACAGAGAGCTAGAATGGGGGGATCTGTCTGTAAACAGACAGACCCCTGTTCTATCAGGGAAGTAGAGAGAGATCTGCTATTCCTAGTGATCAGGAACAGCGATCTCTCTCTACTCCCTTTCAGTCCACTCCCCCCACAGTTAGAAACACCTCCCTTGGGAACACAACCCCTTGATCGCCCCCTAGTGTTAACTCCTTCCCTGCCAGTGTCATTTATACAGTAATCAGTGGCTATTTTCAGCTCTGATCGCTGTATAAATGTCAATAGTCCCTAAAAAGTGTCAAAAGTGTCTGATCTGTCCACTGCAATGTCACAGTCCCGCTAAAAAATCACTGATCACCGCGATCGCCAAAAAAAAAAAAAATTATAATAACAATGCCATAAATATATCCCCTATTTTGTAGACGCTATAAATTTTGCACAAATCAGTATACATTTATTTTAATTTTTTTACCAGAAATATGTAGAATACATATTGGCCTAAACTGATGAAGAAATTTATATATTTTTTGGGGATATTTATTATAGCAAGAAGTAAAAAAATATTGGGTCTTTTTCAAAATTGTCACTTTTTTTGTTTATAGCGCAAAAATAAAAACCGCAGAGGTGATCAAATACCACCCAAAGAAAGCTCTATTTGTGGGGGAAAAAAAAGACATCAATTTTGTTTGAGTACAACATCGCATGACCGTGCAATTGTCAGTTAAATCGACGCAGTGCCGAATCACAAAAAATGGCCTGGTCCGGGGCTGAAGTGGTTAAACTTCCTTTAGCCTAAAACTGCAGCTAACTTAGCACACTGCAAAGTTATGTGAATGTCAAATTACTAATTACTAATTTTCTCCATATGTGCATATATGCATATTTATGTAAATGTTATCAGTGACGCTTTTACATAAGCCATCTTCTAAACTGAAGATAGTGTTGTTCATGATAACATTATACTCTATATGATTTTTTTTTTTGGTTTAACAAACATAAACAAGCTGCAATGGATACAGAACACTATATACAGTATGATTCTACATGATTTTCTTGTCTTTTAGCCAATAATAGAGTACAGCAGAACAATTTAATGTTCATTTGGCTCCCTTTGCCCTTTCTAATTCCAGTGAAGCATTGTTTCATTCCTTCTGTGATTTATGATATTAGATAAGAGTACAGCACTTGTGTGGGTGAAGCAAAAAAACTGCTATTTTAGATTTAATATTTTGAAGATGGTATGGACAAAAATACACAGTTTGAAAGGTATTCCCCTGTCAGTTTTGTTCAGTCAGTAGTAAATGTCCTGTTTGATATTAAAAATCTAGTTGAATCCTGTCTTCTGAAGATTTACATATTCCTGAAATACGCAACTTAACAATATTGTCCTGAGAATTACATATGCCGGTAAATGAAACTGAAATAATTTTTCGATATAAATATTTCAAAGAAGGTTGGAAGCAGAAGACGCATAAATTTTGTCTGGTGGTAAAACATTTCCATAAATGAATGACTGATACAAAAAATTTTTAGACTGTGAATGAAAGTGTTTCTGATTTAAATCTAAAAGTACCAGAATTGTGTAAAACAGATGCTATGATATCATGTTTGTGCTACATTTCCCTGTGTCATAAGCCAACATCTGAAATGTAACATTTAGGATTCTGCTTTTGATCAAGTCATTGAAATCTTGAAAAGAGACAAGTCTGTCTTTTTCCCTTGAACATTTTCTCAATGAACAAAACATTTTTATCTTAAAATAAATATTTCATAAAAACACTAAGCCTCACACAAAGTAATTGTGTTTTCTAATAGTTTTAGAAAAAAGTTAAATCAATGGATGTTTTTTTTTTTGGAAGCATTGTATAAATGAAGAAAACTTGTTGCATGTATTAAGCACATAAAAAACTAATAATAGAATTTTGGTGGTAAAGAGTCAACATTCCTAGCATTTTGATAACTCTGTCTGTGACCCCATTTGGCAGATCATTTTGCTGTACTTCCTGGTCCTGTGGTGCCTGTGTAAGAAATTAGGGTAGCTGGTATGGGGCAGAGGGCACAAGCTACACAAGTGCAAGCTCTTCTCCATTTTACTAAAATGTGTTTTTGCATTAGTCTGTGTCTGAGTTGGAAAGATTTTCCTTTACTCCCTTTTCCGACAGAAAGTATGGAGAAAATTTACCAATTAGTGACAAAGACAGCAATAAAACCCAACAGAGGTTCTGCACCTTCCAGCTATATCCAAAACAAAACAAACAAGCTTATTTACTAAAGGAGCTGAGAATTTTCACATGATATTTGTATTAATATTTACTTTAGGTATCCAATCATGTGAAGATGAAATGAGTACATTCCTATTCATTTTGAATACCCAATCTTGTGTAGATTATTTGACGTTCTGACCACCCCAACCTTAAAAGAGAAGTATGGGTTTTCTTTTTATTTAAGAATCATACTTACATAGGTGCATGCCACATCCGGCCGATGCTGCATCTGTCACCCCCCCCCCCCCCGGCTGTAACACTGAGAACCGAATAATCTAACACCGCCGATCGCTCAGTTCTTACAGCTTCCTGAGCAGAGAGCTAGTGACTGTCAGTCACTGGAGCGTGGCGTGTGAATGGGCGGGAGCACCCGTCACAGGCTCTCAGCAGCTTGGGTGAGCCGGGTGTCAGTCCAGGCATGTGAGTGGATCCTGACCATATGGTCCCAATCATTCTCAAGCCTGGATCGCCTCTGTGATGTTAGCTGACCGTGGGCTTCACCCCGCTGTTTGCTGAAAATGAGTCACAGGAGTGTGGAACGAACTGCACTCCTGTGATCCACTGGAGAAGTGCAGCCAAACAAGTTTTGGCTGTACTTTTCCTTTAAGCTTTGTCTTTTTTTTTTACTATCCATGTCCCATTAGGAAGTTTTTCCTGGATTATGTAAAGGTCTGAGTAGTGTAGCAAAGTAAATTGACCAGACTTATGGCTAGAATACTGGAAATCCCCCCCAACAAAAATGAGAAATTAAACAAAGAGGAACACACAGATTAAAGCGGTAGTAAAGTTTCTTTTACAATAAAAAATAATGTGCCCCCTGCAGGTTTAGCCATAATGTACTAGTATGCACCGCATTATGACAGACTTACCTACAAACGGAGCCCTCCAGCGATGCTCTGTCAGGGCATTTTCCAGACCCCAGCACTTCCATCTTCAGCCGGTCTTTGTTTCAGGTTTTGCATCTCTAGCCACTTAATTGGCCATGCCGGTGTGATGTCACATGCGTACAGGAGTCCCATCTCTGCAGCACGCAGAGCGGGCCATAATTGTGATCTGAGCTGTGCATGTATGGCTCAGATCACACTACCCGCTGACAAGCAAGGGAGGCATGTATGACAGAGGAGACCTCTAGGGTCTTTTCTATTATAAAAAGTCTTCCTGTCAGCAGATTTGAAAAATGCTGACTTTACTACCAGCAAACCACTACCACCTTAAGCACAACTAATTAATACAAAAGCACTAGGGATGAGCTTCGAGTTTGAGTCGAACTCATGTTCGACACGAACATCGGCTGTTCGCAAGTTCGCCGAATAGCGAACAATTTGGGATGTTCGCGGCAAATTCGAATGCCGCGGAACACCCTTTAAAAGTCTATGGGAGAAATCAAAAGTGCTAATTTTAAAGGCTTATATTCATGGTATTGTCATAAAAAGTGTTTGGGGACCTGGGTCCTGGCCCAGGGGATATGGATCAATGCAAATAAAAGTTTTAAAAACGGCCGTTTTTTCGGGAGCAGTGATTTTAATAATGCTTAAAGTGAAACAATAAAAGTGTAATATCCCTTTAAATTTCGTACCTGGGGGGTGTCTATAGAATGCCTGTAAAGGGGCGCATGTTTCCCGTGTTTAGAACAGTCTGACAGCAAAATGACATTTCAAAGGAAAAAAAGTCATTAAAAACTACTTGCGGCTATTAATGCATTGCCGGTCCGACAATACACATAGAAGTTTATTGATAAAAACGGCATTGAAATTCCCCACAGGGGAACCCCAAACCAAAATTTAAAAAAAAAATGACGTGGGGGGTCCCCCTAAATTCCATACCAGGCCCTTCAGGTCTGGTATGGATATTAAGGGGAACCCCAGACAAAATTTTTTAAAAAAAGACGTGGGGGTCCCCATAAATTCCATACCAGGTCCTTCAGGTCTGGTATGGATATTATAGGGAACCCCGGCCAAAATTTAAAAAAAAACAGCAAGGGGTCCCCCCAAAAATCCACACCAGACCCTTATCCGAGCACGCAACCTGGCAGGCCACAGGAAAAGAGGGGGGAACGAGAGAGCGCCTCCCCCTCCTGAACCGTACCAGGCCACATGCCCTCAACATTGGGAGGGTGCTTTCTGGTAGCCCCCCAAAACACCTTGTCCCCATCTTGATGAGGACAAGGGCCTCATCTCCATAACCCTGACCGGTGGTTGTGGGGGTCTGTGGGCAGGGGGCTTATCAGAATCTGCAAGCCCCCTTTACCAAGGGGACCCCCAGATTCCGGCCCTCCCCCCTGTGTGAAATGGTAAGGGGGTACAAAAGTACCCCTACCATTTCACTGAAAAACTGTCAAAAATGTTAAAAATGACAAGAGACAGTTTTTGACAATTCCTTTATTTAAATGCTTCTTCTTTCTTCTTTCTTCTATCTTCTATCTTGCTTCGGTTTCTTCCTCCATCTTCTTCTTCTTCTGGTTCTTCTGGTCCTTCTGGTTCTTCCTCCGGTGTTCTCGTCCAGCATCTCCTCCGCATCGTCGGCGTCTTCTTCCCTTCTTCTCCTTGGGCCGCTCCACATCCATGATGGCTTGGAGGGAGGCTCCCGCTCTTCTCTTCATCTTCTTTTCTTCATCTTCTTCTCTTCATCTTCTTCTCTTCTTCATCTTCTTCTCTTCATCTTCATCTTTTTTCCTCTGAGAAGCAGTTGAATTTTACTTTTGTGAGACTTTGGGAGTATATAAAAGAAAATTGAATTTTCAGAAAATCTCAAGTGTTCTTAGATATTGTCCCATTTTCTAAAGCCTGATCCACCAGTTAAAAAAAATCCCATTTGTACTCCATCAACTAACTAGATGTAGTAATATGTATACCACTCTTTGTCTGTCAAAAATGTATCACACATACCAATATAGCGCTCCTTATCAAAAACAACCAGATTTCCTCACTTAGCGAATGGTTTTGTATCAGTTCAATCATTTGGACTCAAATTTCTAATGGCTTCTTGTTGCCCTGCATTCAAATTATTTCTGGACCCATTCACTGTCTCAGGATCATTTTGCACTTCCCTGACAAAGTGATCCACACTAGTGTTAAATTTTAGGAAGGACATTTTCTTAGATTTATTAGAATATTGTATTTGTTTTACCTTTGCAGTTACCTACATTTTTTCTCCCACAGTTATATAATCTATGATGGCTCTGTTACCCATTTATTATATTTGAGATTTAATATCTCAAAGATATGATGTGGGTTAAATGAGAGTTCTTTGACCACGAGTGAAAGATTTAACACAATTACAAAATAGTATTGGTGAGTAGTTGAAAGTCTAATCTAATACACAGCCATTTTTCCATAGTCTATACCAAGGAAGAAAATCTTAGGTTAAAATAAAATAATACAGAGTATATTCCTCCAAACATCAATATACAACAGCAATCAAACAAACATATGACAAACAGGTATACCTTAAGTGCTGGGAGATTACCTGATATTTACCAGTAGTGATGTGAGTGGGCCCACGTCAGACTCATGACTCCTGTCTGTACTTTACACTAATAAAGGCCCATCTCTCATCGACTTGAACAGGGCCACCCTGATTGGGGGAACAATGTTACCCCTCTCCTCCCCCCGGGTGTATCTCCTCCAAGATTGGACCCTTCCCCTTAATTTAGCATAGCTCAGCCCCTCACTAGCACCTCCTCTCTTGGGG